>JAHZNB010004238.1:0-10114 GCA_027744295.1 Callyntrura guangdongensis
TAAAGCGGAAATTTAATTTCCACTTCTTGTTGAAAAACGGGAAAGCTTACATCTTCCCTTCAACGTTTCGGATTTTCGGATATAGAAAACGAGAACATTCATTGTATAATGCATCTTTGCCATGCTTTATTTGTCAATATTAGATTCACACATATTATGTATGTGCATAGTAGTAAGTAAAACACTATATAACAAGCGGACACGTATACACTACCATAAAAACACCTATAAGTTACTATTCAAATCTATTGTATGTATTGGAGTTGGAGCATAAAGGTATTACACATTCGAAAGTTCAACATTCATTACTTTTTTCATGAAAATAGTTTTTCGGTCGTTGAGTAGAAAATCTTTCGAATCATTTCACACCCGGTAATTTTCATCAGTTTCATTTTTGTACGCAACCTACCAGACATAAAAGTGTAAGGCAGTAGTGAATCATTTTTGGTATGTATATAATAATGGGATCCTGGCAATTTTAGGCGTCGTTGTTCAATAATCAGAATTTTGGATTTCATTTTTACATACTTTTCTACTACTTCAAGATGGCTAATGTGGAACATCACATCAGTATTGTTGTATCATTTATCATCATCATCATACTACAAAGCCTTTAAAGATAGATTGCTCGCATAAAGATTATTTACACATACCCAGGTAAAGATGGAAAACAGGGAGAAAGCGATGGCTGCCTTAATATTGCTTACACCAATACCACCCGGTGGGGTTTCGGATTTGCTCCATTGATTAGCCATGTAACAAAATCCAATGAAATAGAGGAACGACCAAAGCCCTGGTGAAAAACAAGTTTGTTGTTATAAATTATCCCATCACCATTTTTATTATTTTCAATGTTTGTCTAGTTCATGTTCATAATAGTATACGTATGTATCTGTTGAGATTCGTAAATAATACTGTAAATAGATCACTTTAGCTTTTCGTAGTTATGTTGTACGAAATTTGATAATGGCAAAGAGCTACAAATAAAAGCAGTGGAATATACATACATACATATATTATACACTTTTAACAATATCACACTTAAAACGATGTATCATTATTTGGAAGCAATATTTCAATTTAGGTATGTAATCTTCCAATTTTTATCACATGACTCTCTAAGTATATTAAATTACATTTAATTTTTCCATTGCCAAAAAATTGTGTTACGATTCGACGCAGGGCAGACAC
The DNA here is from genome assembly GCA_027744295.1 of Callyntrura guangdongensis. NCBI lineage: Eukaryota > Metazoa > Arthropoda > Collembola > Entomobryomorpha > Paronellidae > Callyntrura > Callyntrura guangdongensis. Next base: position 1,192 of record JAHZNB010004238.1, read on the forward strand.
AATTAAGCCTATCAAACATACCTCACTGTGAAGTGATGATGCAACAAAACCTCTTCTTTATGGTTTCTAAACAGTTTACCATCACCTTAATCACCTAACAGGAACCTTTCTCCATAAACCTTTCTATATGTACTCCTAAATAGGCAGTGTGTGTTGTCTGTCCGGATGTTTTGCTGGTTCTTCTAACTGCAACAGCCAGTGTTTACCGTGTGCCGCTCTAACAAGTGCCAGGGGATAATTTCAATGGAGAAAAGAGAGCACTTTCGGCAAATGGCTGGTCATTGCAAAATTAATTCAGTCATTTATCTTGACTGTTATGCACGTAGAACACACTAACATAACAAAGCTCTCTATTTAATTTGCTAAAATGCTCGGTGGCTTTTCTTCCCGTTCATAATAGTGTGTGTAAGTGCGGTGCTGTTAATAGATAGGTATGACCGACTTTCCTACACGTTTATGGATATGTCTTTTTGTTATAGGATTGGCTCATGTGGTGTTTATTGTAGTTATTACGCTCTTTTTGGCTTCTCGTTAATTATTTGAGTAGAACGCAGGCAACAGGCATTCAGAAAACCTCTTGCCGTTTGCTTTTCTTTAGCCGTTAGCACATATACACTTGACTCTTTATTAATTATCAAAAAACTGACATTAACGATACACATGACACCGACAGAAACCTGTTTGATTTCCACAAAGATGAACAGATACATCTACTAATTGTTTTCATTTCGTGCATGATGTGATGATAAAGACCATTTCACAAGACGAGATTACCTCATTACATCAAAGAAAAAATTTCCACAGAGCTTACCTAAGATCTCGGAATATCTTGCTTGCGCAATGTTTCCTCGGAATACTTTAAACTTTATATTTAGGTATTTTATTTCAGCGCAACGTGTGGGACTATTTCGTAAAGGAATGGGTTTTACATTGGTTTATTGGCTAGAGCAAACTTGCGTGGTATGTAGAGATTTCAAAAAAATGACTAGGTTTTAGGAGTCCATAACTCGTCATAAAATTTCTTGTAAAACCCATTGGACATATTATTGGATAGAACAGGCTCTGGGCTTTCTCATGACACGGCGAAAAGAGAATTTTAAAAATTTCCAAGTTTCTTTCCCTTCAAGAGTTATCAATGTTATCATGCTATTACAGACGGACGTACGGACACGATGGAGTAATCTTATGTAGTAAGTCTCAGAGGTCTGGTCCTAAATATATAGCAAATAGGCGGCCTTCTGAATTCTGAATTAATTATAGACTACTACTCTGCGGGTTGTTGTATCATGTTTTCAAACAACTAAAAACTAACACAGTGACAAACCCGACATACAAAGAAGTAATTACTAGTTATAACAGGTTTTGAGGTTAAAAACCGTACTATATGCATGTGCATGTCGTACTACATGGACAGTGCAAAGTAGTGGACGTGTTCGTTGTAACGCCGATATTCGCAAGGGACTTCTACGCATATCGCACACATATACGTAAAATGCAAGGTCAGACAGTAGACACTTCTTTGCATCCAAATAAGCGAAAGTATTTCAGGCAATTCACTAATGCATTGGTGCATTGGTATTTTAAAACCAATACTTCATTGTTCATTGAAGTTCATTGGATTAAACTTGGTTCAAACATTAAGGTTCCAATTGTATATTTTCTGATTTTTAAACATCTGGTTAAACGTTAATGTTGATGATTATAGCTTACAGCAAAATCAATCAACACGAAGCTGAGAAACTCGAGATCTACAAATGATACTAACAATCAGAACGATCCGAAGTATTATTTGTGGGGTCAGGGTCTTTAACATTTTTCAGGTTTTAACATCAACTGCCTTTGCCTTATTACATGTGTGAAGCCTGCGAAGACCAATTAGTTCTATCTTTTACTTCATTGACACAAAATGGCAAATTTTAGATTCCGTGCATTTGCATTGCACTGAATGAATAAGCATGAAACGTGCCCAGTTACTGCGAGTTTAGATAATGAAAAAGTGATATATCTGGAACAGAAATTTCGTTGCAGGGAAAGGCTATTTCTCTAAACATAAGTTTATGAAAATAAAAATACGAAACTAGGTGAATGAATGAAGTAATGCATCAACTATACAAAGTTGTTTTAGAAGTTGAGTCCAAGTTCTCCTACTAAACCAATTTATTTGCTTTATGTATCCTGTGTATAAACAGACGTGATACATCTTGATAAGAATATTGTAGTAAATTTTTAAAAATAAGTAATGTTGCCCAGTTTCCTTTTGACAATCATTTGGATGCATCGTTGCACACACTAATATTATGACTAGGTATACATAGCACATGATATGCATTCGTTGATACTTACACCTAATTTGCAATTGCGACTATGCAAATAAATCAATTCAATCGAAAGCCAAGCATTTTCTGCGTACAGTAGAGTACAACGTAGAAAACCTGCGACTTTGTGACAAACAAAGTGGTCAGCACCATCAGCCAAACACACAACTTGATTTGCCACACATGCCATGTAATAAGTTCAAAATTACGCATAGATTGCTGTCCTTGTGTGAAAGTGATTAAATGCAATAGGATTACTTACAGCTCATTTACTTACAGGATCTCAAAGAGTTCTTACCAGACAAAGTGCTCGAAGAATCACAGGAGGTTTTTTGGCAAACGCCACGGGATCAAAAGGAGCGCCGGCCTTGCCTCCCCCGAATGCACCTCCTTCCATCATTTTGATAACACAACTGTGTATAGATTCTTAGGAGCAGTAGCTCACAAACTGGTACACGTTTTACTCTCAAAACGAAACTCTATACAGTTACTGTGACTTTTGTCCAGCTACACGGACATCACTTTTAATTCTAAAAATCGGTTAACTGGAAACTAACTCACAACGTGACTTTCTTGACTATTATATACGTTTACCTATGTTGATATTCAGTTAAACAGGCGTTTCCCAAACTCGAGTTTGTTCGTATTAATAAACTACGTCACGCAACTGTTATTTGTGAAGCACAAAATCAACAGCCAACCAACAGAAGCCAGAAACAGATTTATTTTGCGTTGGTAAACGACGAAAGAGTATTAAAAACCAGCACCGTCAGCTTTTCAAACAAACAGTGATAATTCTCTCCCCTCGATGACTACTCGTTTTACATTACCGTTTAAATCTATTTACCCATAGCTTTTAGTCGCGTGCTGTTATTGTTGTTTTTCCATGATCCTCTATCTTCGACAGAGCTGAGTTGAGGTCTATAGAGATAAAAACGAACTCTTCAATCTGCCTGCACCCACTCTGTACTCCACTCCTTCCTGAAAGAGCCAAGATTTTCCTCTTTCCAAATAGTACATTCATTCGACTCTTTACAGAAAGCTATGTACTAGATTAGCGGTGGTCGGTGTGGCAGCAGTAGCAGTTGATGTGTGTGTGCATTTTACTCTAGTAAACACACAGAGAGGTGACGTATTGTTATTGGCTTCTTGCGCTGATAAAGCTGATACTGGGATGTAGCGATCTCTACATGTGTGGTAGAACCATTTAGTTATATGCATCCAAACTCACTTCCAAGAAGAAACACATTTTTACCTCCTGCCTTATATTTCTAAATACAATAGTCTATCATCAGAAACAGAATGCATCAATAAAAGCAGGAGTCAAAGAAAAGAAACCCGAAACCAGTTTATACTTATAAAAGCCTAAATTCACTTTTTATCATTGTTTCTATTATTATTACCATTTCGATTTTTCAATGCAAGAAAGTACCAGTAGCACAGTTACGCTACCGTATTACATCCAGCGACATTCCTAAATAGAAAACAGTGTTTGCACAAGAGCTGCTGGATGATGGAAGAAGGAAAAAAATCCACGAACAAGTAACGATGTAGCTTTGACTTGTAGGGCAGTTGTGGAGCTTATACAGCTACCCTACTCGTACTATAATGGTGGGTGAGTGTGTAGAGCTCTGTTTTTCCTTTCGAGGTTATATACCTCCACTTTTTCTGCTGCTGAGGTTATGATAAACGGTGAAGGCAAGACTGTTGCCAGCATAGATATGAATTGGCCTATATATAGAGCAGTCAGTCTTATGTCAACTTACTACATTGTGTTTGTGTACTACTTTGAGCATATACGGAACCAAGGACTTTGTAGGGAAATTCGGGAATATGTGTTAGCAGGAAGCTGTGTCCTGCACACATGAAGTGATACAATTAAAGGAAAAAGTCGGTATGCTTGACCTTATATTCATCATAATGTATGAATGCGTGTGGTATGTATGAAATGGGAGAAAATTTATGCTATTGAATGGTAAGAAGTTGTTGGTGAATTGCAAGAATTGTTCGCTATTAGATAGACATGAGTGAAAAGTTGGGAAAGAGGAATAAAGAGGGAATCGACAAGTTTCCACTTTTGTAAATAAAAGGAGAGCGAACGGAGATAAACCACGGCAAATATTAAGTAGGACACCTATAATAGTAATAGTAAGCAACGTAGTATCGTTTAGCCAGGCTTGGGTCTGTTTATCCACTTCTCTGGAGAATAATTCGGAACTTGACAAAAGCCAGTTTGGACAGCGTAACTTGTTTGGGTAAATTCTGGATTTAATGATGGTTAAAGACGATAATAATGTTAATAATTTGTCCATATGCATAGGTCTATTGTTGTGTTTACAAAATCATTTTGTATTATTACAATTACTAGTACACAGTCAAGTTTTAGTTTTGGAATAGTAAAACTCTCGGAGAAAGCATGTTCAGTAAAAAGGCAAATAGAGAGTATGTACACTTTACTTCCGCTTCACGTCTCTTCCTTTTTAGATTTTCCTGCAAATATAAATAGATGAAAAGTATATACTTCTAAGGTAAGTAATAATGTGTGTGCAGTACCATATTGGCTGATTACTATCTGACGCGTAAAAAGAAGAAGGCGACATTTTCCAATGGTAGAGTTGGGAGCATCGGTAGATACTACTACCTTCTTTACCTACACCACTTACCACCCGAATCCACCAACTTGCTAAGCATTTGCTACACAGTAAAAAGGAGAAAGAGAGAAATGAGAGAAAAGTGTTTCACATTCCACACCACCGCTATACATATTATTGGACATGAACGAGCTTTTCCGTTCGGGGAAAATAATTGCTTACTCGCCTAAGTCGTACGTTGTGGGCCAGCTTTCTCTTTTACCCTATGCCGTGGGATTTCTCCATAATGCAAAAGTACACACCGCATGTTCTCTGTCTGTAGATCGGACAAATACGCTCCTTCCCTAAACTTAATCAAAAACTTCTCTCGGGCATACGATTTGTTTTTTATTTCCATTTTCGTTCAAGATTCAAGACCCATTTATACAACGATAGTGTAATAGTTGTTGATAAATGGAAAATTGTAATAGTAATGCTGTTTGGTTCTAGATATGCTGTCGCTGTGCTGCTGCCATCGTGTAGTTTGTAGCTAAGTACTCTCGTCGCCAGACCCTTTTGGCAAAATTCAACGAAATTTGGTATGGCGATAGTGGGGCCATACAGGGCCATTCTTAATTTTCTAAACACCTTTACAACTTATCAACTTATGCTCTTCATGATGCCGAGACATGGGAAAGCTGTCACACCAAAACCACGGTACAAAATTAAGAAGAAAGCTTTCAACAGATGCATTTTTCGTAAAATGCCGACTTTTTGTACGCATACTCATAAAAGAAAGTTCGTAGCAATGTGGCTATATAAGTAAAAAGCTCATTACTTAACGATAAAATAAAATTTTAAAATAAATATCAACGAAACATTTAAAGCATGGGCTTTTAATAAAAACCACCCTCATAATGTTCAGAGCGTAAACTTGGTGACCGTCGCTACCTGTGATTTGACTATCTTGCTAATTTTATGTAAAAGTTGCTTTGAGCTTCCACTCATAAGTAAATACGCGTACAAAAATGGGTGTTTTACAACAAATGCATCTGGTGAAAGCATTTTTCCTAATTTTGTACCGCAAATTTTGGTATGACAAATGGCAGCTTTCTCATATCTTGGCATCATGATGAGCATAAGTTGAGTCTTAATGACCAGTTGGTTTTATCCAATAAAGTGAAAGCAAAGATGTTGCGAAAATTAAGAATGGCCCTATATATCCACATTGTTCATCCCATTGGGTACAAGGGAGTCCCTTGAAGGGACTCCCTTGTTATGGACGTTATGGACGTATGGTAGGGACGTTATGGTGGTGTGGCGGCTCATTTGAAGGCTATTGTCTCGAGAGAATAACCATCATCATTTTGCCGAAGATTCCAATCCTTTCCTTAGTCAAGTCAAGGTACTCTATTTTATGGCGACAAGTATGTTTTTAAAGCTTTCAAAAATAGAGAGAAGAAGGGAATTATTTTATGACATTTAGGTATTTTGTAATTAACAGTGTAGAGATCTAGCGATCGGTCATGGCCATGCACGCACAAAATACGCAATATATCAAAACTATTAGATAAAATGCTCTTCCATCCCCTGCACCTATGAATTTGGACACATGTGGACGACGACACGCACACTGATAGGTGAAATGAAATGCTGTCATTTGTCAGCTAAATTGTATAAAAACGTGTCGGTCGGTTAGGTTTTTCCAGATACAATCAGCTTCAACTATGTACTATATGATTGATTTTGTATGTGAACACAAATATACTATAGTCTTACAATGTATTGTAATGGTCATATTCTAATACTTGTTTCAATTCTTCGGTGGCTAATATTGTTGTAATGACGAGTGAAACGGCAAGGATTGGCTTCAAAATCACTAAAATTATTTATTATTCTGACTAGAACATCAATTGCTATAAAGCGTAATGGTGATGATGAAGTTACCTTTGACCCCTGCTGTAAGCCACAGTTATGCCAGCCAAGCCAATCTGGCTCAAACATAGTATACTTATACAATAAATTTAAATTATCGGTGTACCCAATTTGAGCCATATTTGTTATCTTAAAAGTCAAATAAATAAAAGGGGGTCTCTTGTTTCAACCCAAGGTGTCTCACTGAGATGTCATGCTGGCATATGTTATACCCCTTGTCACTGTTAGTTGATTAGTGAAAATCCCATCTCAAACAAATATACCGTTTTGGAGTTATGCGCGAAAGTTTTCAAGATTTGACACCCCCTCGGGTTTGCCCCGAAATGCCCATCTTCCAACTCATCCGAACTACTGATTATACCTATCGATTGGGGAAAACAGAATTTCAAAATTCCTTTCCCTTTAAGACTTGTCGTGCCTTCGGCCGGACGTACGGACACGATGGAGGAATGTTATATAGTACCAGAGTCTGGGCCAAAATAAACATACAAAGTAATCTTGATTTGTGATCAACAAGCCCTCTCCAACCCCAATTATCGATTTGTGAAAACGGAACAAATTCTGTGTTACCATGTATGACATGTTTTTAAGACATGTAGGCACCACATCACGTGACCTTGAAACTTTACCGACCGATGGAAAAAGAAAAACTGATTGCCTAAAACAGAATTTCAAAATTCGAAACCGCTCTCTAGTTATCATCTGGACAGACGGACATACAACGTTTAAATCGACTTCGTCACTTAAATCTACAAACGAAGTAACAACATGATTTCTGATCAACAAACCCTACACTTCACCAAAAGCCCTCTTGTGATATGTAGGGAGTAAAAAACCAGGGATGTTTACTGGCATAAGTTAAATGGCAAGCGATTATACCCGGTTTTATATGACAATAAACCATTTATTGCCATAAAGCAAATTATTGGCAAAAATGGTAAAATGTGACAAAAATTAGTTTGTGACAATAATTACAAATGAAAAGGACTGAATGCTGATATGCTTTTAGTCTATACTTAGATGAAATAATACTCCAGTTAATTTTAGATCAAATATGTATCATGCTAATTTAATTATCGAAGCTATTAACAAGCAACCTGTATTATTTAACATGCGCCGACGTACGTAATAAGCCATGTGCGACCCCATCCGTGGCTTTACAAGGGTAAAGGTTATGTTATCATGAATCATGGGTTTTCGAAAATGGGTGTTTCAAAGCAACCATGAAAACAAAAACTGATATCTTCTAAAGCTATGGATGGGGTCATTCAATGCCATATTACGTACGTCGGCGCATGTGTGCATGTTTGTCACATCAGCGCAAATCAAATTTTTATCCTTTCTAAAGCAAAAGTAACCTTCAGAGATGAAAATCGCATTTTTTTAGTTTAATCAAAAATGGACCAACAATTTTGATGAAGGTAACCCGAACAGCTAACGTTAGCATTTCACAACTAGATTATTTAGACAATACCTAATAAATTTAGCAGACAATGTCACCTAAACACTAATGAGAGTGACGATCAAGATTTAGTTCAAATTAAGGCAATACTTCCAACAGAGATAAATAATTTAGGACTATTAGGATTTTTGAAGGTATTCGTATTTTTGGACCAGCTAACAACCTCCGAAGATCTACAAAATATCTCCAATTCTAGTCCCTGCTTGCACGAGAATACAGATGTGGCAACAACTGACAGGTTAACGATTAAATTTGGGACAGGTGAGACAGACGTATCACCACCACCATCATCATCAGTATATTTGGACTAATATGAATTTCGTATTTTTCACGTAATGTGGAAATAGAATCTTCAATCTTTTGGAGCGTAGAACGTCATGAAAGGAGCATTCAAAATATTTGCATATACTCAGGATACGTAAGTTGGTCAAAGCAAAGGTGCACCACTACGACTACAATAAATATAATCATTGGTGGCTAAAAAAACGCTGAAGTACAAACAGTCGTCGTCTTTTCCGAACTGATTTAGTGTATATTTTACAAAGAAGGAGGTATGCCAATGATCTACTAGGAAACAAATTTCAGACGTACCGTGAAGTCGAAAGGCATTAAAGATCTTAGTTTTCCTCTTTCCTTTTGAA
>JAHZNB010004239.1:0-17085 GCA_027744295.1 Callyntrura guangdongensis
TATTGAGAAAAATATTTGATAGTTTTAATTCTTTATTAACTACAATAATTTCCTTACTCTCTGTCCACAACTACGAACAATTCCAAAAAACGTACAAATGCAATGCAAGTCAAGTGCTGAACTCACAAGAGAAATCAGTAACGGACAAATATTGCGAGAGCATGCAGTTAACATTTTCCTGCCGCACTCAACGGAAACAAAAATATAAAATACAGAAAATCAAAAGGGGTAAAATGAAACACAGCTCAAACACATACGTCTGCGTTACATATTGTAATATATATTGTAATATTAAAATCAAAAATATTAAACCGATATATAGATGTATATTTTATTAGGATGCGTATAAAAGTTTGACAGGCTGAAGTTGGTTGATACTATGATTCATGATGAAGATTTATATGAAGTTCATAATTTATGAACTTCATGAGTATACTGTTTCATGTTCTCAGGGGAACTTTGCCTGTTAGAAACCGACCCTTGCTGGTAATGTGCTTAGACCCATGCATGTATTCTACTACTACGTTATAAAACGCGTTGAGTGTTTCGACAAAGCAAATAATCCACGCGTTTTTACTTACAAGTTCAACATAATTGCACTTGATTGTTATCCATCACAATTTTACGTTTTTGGCTTTCTTTCTTGTTAAAAGTAACCCCTGACAACATTTTGATTATTTACCAAAGAACTATCAAAAATTATTTAAATTACAAACGTCGCTGGGGTATTGTTCCAAAAGCTTGAGGGTTGCCTCTAAAAATAGGAACGCTATTAAAAAGGGACAAAACCTACAAAACCACCAACTTCAAAAACTTTTGTTGCTGGTGCATATCGCCAGTTCCCAGGAAGATTAGTTCATTATTGCACGTAGGCTTGTACAAATTGCCGGATATAATGTTGGGACTGGGTTTTAGGTGACCCAGAAGTTTTGTTGTAAACTGGTAAACTCATACGTAATTATCATAGTCAGTATCGCCAGAATAATATGATGTGTTGTTAGCTGAACAGAAACTAGCGATACATTAAGTAAGTTGGTCCATGAGAAGAGAAAGAATGATTTTTATATCGTAAAGCAATGCGAAAATAGGATAGCCATTACACTTCAACCACAAACCCAACTTCCCTTTCATCGAAAACATGATTTATCTTTGTTGGAGTAATGGAATGACGGAATACTCTAATAAGTCGTCATTCTCCACTTTCGCAGTAAACATTTTCTTCTAATAACTTTAACCAGCACGAGAGTTACCAGCAGACACACATGAACTATTTTCATATTCATAACTGAGCATTTTTTGTTGCTAGTTGCATTCTAAGCTGTCTCTCAAACTAACGTTTACTTAATTAAGTCGATTTTGCAAAGGTGCTGACTACTTACCGAACAGAAACTATTTTTGGGAGTAACCATGACCTGCTTCATGGAACTTAATTTTCAGGGGTTAAGGATCCTCAAGACTGCCGCTGTTATTCTACTTTTTACGGGGATTTTACCCAACATCGCAATTGTTCAAAACCATCAACTCTTTCCATATTTAGGGGTTTCGGATGCAAAGCAATTTGAATTTGATTTTGAACGCAACAACTACACAGACGTTCCTTTTCTAAACACCTTCCAATTTTTAGGCAAGAAGTACAGCAAGGCGTACATAAATGGTCTCGGAATTATCACTTTTGGCGAAGGTACGTCAATGGGAAGTGAAAATTTCTGAGCTCTTGTTCTAAACATTTAAACGTCTGAGCTGAGTAACTAATTCCAACAGTCAATATTTGTCTTTAAAATCAGGTTACGTAGGCACCTACTACAAGTGCACTCCAGGAATTGCAAATTTACCCACCATTGGTGCTTACATGGCAGGTACCCGTTTGCAGTACGATCCGCCCAACATGAAGCTGATATACAGATCGAAAATAATAAACCCCACAGAGCTTGAAGCTGCTCAAAAGGACATATTGGTCGGTTTTCCCTCTCTGGCTGGGAAATTTTCATTGCGCGAGTTGTTAATCGTGACTTGGCATAACATGCCACCTTACGCGAGCGAAAGATACTTACACTTACGCAACACATTCCAGGCGGTTCTGGCCACCGACTACAAACACTCCTTTCTGCTCCTTTATTACAGTCGGATAGAGTGGCCTACATTTAAAGAGGAATGGTATTCCGCAACAGTGGGAATATTTGGAGGAGGGGAAAACATAACCAACACATACCTATTGCCAGGCTCCTGCAGCCGTGATTTTTCCCTCGTCAACATAGCCAGTCAGAGTAACATTGATCAACCGGGAAAGTTTGTCTTCCGAGTCGACAACAATATCGAGCTACCACGGTCATATTGTCTCCCAATTTCCACGTCACCTAGAACGGAACCCCTGCAACTTCTTCCAGCTGTTGTCCCCGTCATGGGAAGCGTTCCCCTGTTGGTCCGGGGATTTGACGTTTGCTTAAATCATAGCGTGACTCGAGTCAACTGCACCTTCCACGATATCAACAGAGAAGAGCCGGTGATCGTTGAAGGCTCCGTGATAAGTGGTCAACTGGCGGCGATTTGTTCCACCCCCTCAGAATTTTATTCACTTGGACGAGTACGCATAGATCTGACGCTGCAATTTTCCAACGGTCAAGTAGTAGAAACTTATGGGTTTGTGTACGTGGTAACTACGCTGTACAGCAGGTCTGCTAACGTCACCGCCGATCTGAATAAAGATAACAACAACAAGACGACTTTAACTGTTTCGTGGGACACATTTTATTTTGAGAAGATATTGCAGGAAACTTCAAGTTTTTTTCGTATCAACTTAAACGAGAAATTAAAAATTCCCGGCACTCTACAAATAACGATGATGGAGCTGCGTGGGTCTAAATGGTTGCCACTTTACGTGATAAACAACGTAACAAATAGCGGCCAGCGCACTTTTTCTCCATCACCAAGTGCTCAGACAAAACTGATTTCTGACGAAGCGGAGACACTTGCGAGAACAGTCAAATTTAGGGGAACCGTGCGGACGGAGGGCGGCCAAATTCTGTTGTTAGAGTTTGTGAGCGGAGTAGAAGATACCACTTCGGTACTTGCACGACTCAAGCAACCTGCTTACTACGAAAAAAAGTGTCAGTTGTGGCACGACAACGAAGCGACCCCGCCTAGTGACTCACTTGCTTGTCCCGACACGGTAGAGCAGGCGGTGGCTGATTGGCGGTTTTCCCTGTCAGAAGCTGTAAAGTCAACCAATGTTTTCATGCAAAGCGTTCCTTCTTCGTCGGGTGCAGCGTCTCGATGTGTGTACGGCGACACTGAGAAAGTTGGTTATAGACCAGCCATCTGAAAGCTTTTTATTCCGCCAGAGTCCAAATGGCCGACGTACGTATTGGGGCCACTTGCAAAAGGATCTGATTCCTTTTGAGGAATGCTGTCGGTGGAACAATTTCACTCAGTTTGGCTGTCAAAAATACTTTTTCCCAAAAGGACCTCTGCATCACGGATTCCGGTATGAATTTCCGACGCCTTTTCTAGCTTATGGCTGCACTCATGTGACTACCATGGACGGAGAAAAGTTCTATTTCAATGGCGTAGGATTCTATTGGCTGTACAAGTGCCCCTCCCACTTTGATATTCAAGTGCTGCTGGAGATATTTAATTATTTTAGCGATTTGGCGATGATAACTGGTGTTGTGATTAAAAGTTACGCTGGAGGGGATGGGGAATATACGAATAAATTTCAATTGGCTGCTACCACCACCTTTCCCAGGAAATTACTCATTTGGATGGACGACCAGCCGTTAAACTTTTATCATGATAAGCTGTTCAACACTTACAAATATCTGGAGGACAACTTTACGCTGTACAATGATGGCGTCTCCGTCAAAATAATCGGAACAACGGAAGCTCTTCTATCCTTTTCAACAGGAGTCTCCATGAAAGTTACTCTGTCGACGAAATACGGGTTTTTGAGTATTGTTGGGCTGATGAGCAAAACGATGAAATGGAAAAACGCCACGGGTTTACTCGGAATTTTTGACGGCGACGAGAACAACTACGAAAAACATCTCTTGGTGGAAAAATTGCGGGTGGTTGAAAAGGAGTCCTTGTTTGTTACTCCACCGGGAACAAATTACTCCATTTACCACACTCCAAATCCAGATTTTCAGCGTAAGCCAAATCCACGCGTACGAGGTACTCACGACGCAATATGTAAAGCTGACAGCGTGCAGACTCTACAGGACTTTGAAAGATTGGTAAATGCCAACAAAATTGTTAGTTTGCCAATTTCCAAAGAATGCGAACAGCCCACAAATTTCACAAATGGAGGCTATTTGGGAGAGTCAGTCAGCTTGCATTCTTCCATTCAGTTCTACTGTGCTGATGGTTTTTATTTACAATTCAAACAAGCAGAGAAACAATTTGAGATAAATATAACCTTTATTTGCGTTGATACTGATTTGATAACAAAATTGGAACATTTGAGTGGACGGGAAAAGGCGATGGAGGCCGTGTGGTTGTCCACTGGTTTCTACGAACCCCTATCAAGTTACACATTTGAGTGCTTGCCCAAAGAGCACGATTGCGTGGGTGAAGATGAGATCCATTGTGGAACGACAACAAACACTGAAACGACCATAAATCTTGAACACTTGGAAAGTGTGACTTTGGCAAATCAACAAATTTATGTTCAACTTTTACCGGTAAATTTGCTACATTTGCTCTACTGTCAATCCACAATATTATAAAATGTTCCAACCGCCATGTAGCAGGTGTTAAGAACATCATATTTGATATTTGTCCTTTCCTTGGTGTCCATTCAAAACTTAAAAGATATTTCTTTCATTTGTTAATTTTAGGAGGAGCCCGACAACAACCAAAATGGGCTGCACAGTCTTTTTAGTAAGAAAAGTTTTGGTGTGCTGCTGAATGTATCGCTACTGGAAAATGCTGTCGACAGCAGTTACTCAGAGAGAGATGTTCGCTACCTTGTGAATCTGGTGCACACCCGATTTTCCAATGTCATGATAAATACTGTAGACGCTGACACGATTAGCTCGCTGAAACCTGAGCGCCATATTCCTCGAGTGGCGGCAAAGATAAACATGGGAAAGCAACATGGTTTTGGCAAGCAGGCGGATAAACCGTTACAAATTTATATTCCATTTCATTTCGATCCTACAGAGAAAAACTTTGATGCATCTATTGCAGCGTTTGAAACCGCAAAAAAGATGGCAGATGAAGCCAACACCATATTCTCCCAAACCGTAAAATATTTATTAATAAATGTCGCCCCGTCCGATGAGGATACGAAAATTACACCTGGCACTAAAATATCTGACTTCATTACAAGATTGAATAAAATGGGGCATCAAAATCCAAAGTCTTATTATTTAGGCGTTATTTATCCCATCAATTCTTACCACACGGAGCAAGCAAAGCAAGATCTTGTTCCAAATTTATTGAGGCTTACTGATGCACAGGTGGAATTTCTGTTGCTTCGTCCCGTTCCTCCAAGTCTTGTGAGTGAAAACGATTTTGATGTCTACCAGAATTACACAGAAAAACTTCAAAGTGAGTTTCCCAACATGCCAATAGGTCTGGTCTACCAAACTTACGATACAACCGAATCTTATGCAAGCAATTCCTATCGATTGGTTGAATTTTGGCAGAAAGTGAATGAGTATTTGGTAAAGAAGAATACACGTGTGTTTATGGTAGAGGCCTTTGATAATGCTCACAAGAAAGAAAATAGTGGATGGTGGAGAATCACAAAAATTCCCAACAGCGACGAATATCTGCTTCAGGAAAAATATCAGGTTGTGTACAACCGCACGTCGTTTAGGCAAAGGAGTGGCAGTGATGAAGTCGGTCTCTCAGAAACGGTAATAATAAGTGGTCTCGTTGCGGGATCCGTCGTGATGTGTGGAGTCGCTCTTTTGATATACAAACTCAAAACTCGACGGGACACAATTGCGGCACTTTCAAGATTGTCACCTGCAGAAATACTTGAATTTTTTAATGGAAGGAAACAACCTCATAAAACTATAGACTCGGAGATGGAACTTGTCAATCGCGAGCATGATTGCAACGAAATTACGCAACTTTTAAGTGACAACGCGTATGACCGATCTTTAGAGTTGAAGTCTGATGCATTCACTCTAGGTAACTTAAAAGTAGTTTATGATACGTTATAATTTCGCATAAAGTTAAAACCAATTTAAAAAAATGAAATGTTAAAGACGACAAACAGAGACTGGGCAGTGGTGCGTTCGGACAAGTGTGCATTGGACGGATTCGGCAAGATGGGAATGAGGTGAGGGTGGCCGTGAAACGATGTAACACCCTGGTAGCCGGGCCGGATGGTTTAAAGAGCCTCAGAAGTCTCCTATCGGAAATTAAGGTGATGAGTTACCTTGGAAAACACGACAACATTGTGGCTTTGCTCGGTGCGCATACAGGAAACTTATCGAAAGGTATAAACACCATAATTATTTTTTACAAAGAACCAACGTGGATTCAGTTTAATTGGGTAGGTTTTGATTTCATAGGGGAGGTATACGTTTTTTTGGAGCTTTGTTTGCGTGGATCTTTGGAAAATTGTTTGAAAAGGTTACGAGATTCAGAAAACAATGCCACAAGCGACCCCTACACAAATTTAGTTGAAAGGTCAGCAAAGTGAAATAAAAGATGTAAGTATTCCATAGCGATTTATAATTTTCTTTTCAATGTATTTTTTGCGTTTTGCTACAGTTCATACGACGTCAATCCGCTGGCCAAGTGGTCACTGGATTGACGCCAACAACAAAGCCAAAATTTGCGACTTTGGACTGTCGCGAAGAATGATGAATTACCAAAGCTACGTGAAGACGCATCAGGATCCGTTACCGTGGAGGTCCATGTCACCTGAATCGCTAAGGAATCTTGTGTTTAACGAAAAGACGGACGTGTGGTCTTTTGGAGTTACCATGTGGCAAATTTATACACTCGGTTAGAATACTTGCGTGGCATGATTAGTACAACTTGTGCATTTTCTTTCTGCTCTAAATCATGATTTTCATGTTATTTTGATGCAGGTGACGTTCCCTATTCTGGCCTGTCTTGGACCGTGGATTTTGCTTCGCAACTCTCTGGGGACCTCCGCCTTCCCGCTCCTAAGCTTGAGAGAGGGCCCCTGTTTGGAGACAGGTGCATGTATCCAATCATGCAAACTTGCTGGAACACCGATCCCAACAAACGTCCAAAATTCCTCCAGCTGGTTGGGATGCTGACTTATGAATTAGAGCAGTGCTACGTAATTATTTCCAAGCATAACAAAATACCATGTACACCTTAATTAGGCCATTTCCTTGCTTCCATACTACCATTTTTGATTGTTTATCAATTTTAGATTCATTGACGTGGTGAGTGTATAAATTTGAAATGAGGAAACATTCCCCCATGTACAACCAAGAACGTGTACACAAATGATTGAACAAATGCTTAAATAGTGATACATGCACAATGAAAATCTTGTTAATTTTTAACAACTTTTAAGTGCACACTTGCATTCTTCTTCCCTTGCTTAAATATACTGATATGTTTAACAGCAAATCTAATTCTTGTTTTTTAATTAAAAATACTCAAGTTATTACGAATAGTTATGCTGATACCAAATAAAATACTTGTATTGCTTCTTCAGTTCACTTGTAATAATAAATCCTGAAAATAAAAAATGTCAAATATTAGTAAATTACTAACAATAATCAAACACTAAGTGATTATTACTACTTTGCATATAAGAAATCATGTATCTAGGAAAACCAAAATAATAGTCTTTATTGTCATAAATGGTCCCCACAATATGTGGCATATTACACCATAGACATTTTTCCACTTTGGATATTTACAAAAGGGGGAATCAGTTGTTAAAACAAAATAAAAATAAAGGTTAAGTCAATCAAATTTGTCAATTGTTACATTTATGCACATCTATAGAAAAAAAAGATTTCTTACAATTAATAATAATTTATAATTCAGTACAATAACTTAACGTACGGTAATATCTTATGGTCAAGACACGAATTAATAATATCAATACCCAGGTAGTCGTCGCAATAGTATAGGCAATCATCAAGATGCCTAGTCAGTAGGTAAGAGAAACAAGCGTTTTTGAATAACGGTAGTGAAGTCTTATGACACTTTACATATTCCGGCAGTTTAAGCAATATCTTTAGTGCATTGTATTTGAAGGAAGATCCTCCCCAGCTAGTCTTTGGAGAACAGTTTGGTAATAGATATTTTTGGTTTCTTGTACGTCTCGTGTCTTCACTAGTCAGATGTAGATATTTGTAAAAGTAGTTATTAGTATTACAATGTAGTATTTTGTACATGAATTTAAGCACATCGTACTCATAAATTTGTCTACATAGGAGCCACTGGAGTTGGATATTAATTTCGCTACTTACAGAGTCATATTTATATATGTTGAGAACAAGTCGAGATACATTCTTAATTATTTTGTCAATAGTGTTATAAGTTTTACAGGAGTTTCTACTTAGCCAGACAACAGCAGCGTATTCAATGTGAGACAGCACATAGGCCTGCATTCAGGTAGTTTTTTGGTTTACAGAAGGAATATTCTTAAGAGAATAGAATCTTGATAAAGCAGCAAACCATTTTTTTCTAACATAGCTAACATGAGTATTCCAATTTAGTCTTTCATCTAAATGCACTCCAAGTAATTTTAGGCTTTTTACACGAGTAATGTTCAGATTACCGATTTTCACTTTAACCTCCTTTAGTTTTTTTTAGATAAGTTGGTTTACCAATACATTAAAATTTTGTCTTATCAATATTTAGGCTAATGCAGTTGGCGGTCAACCAACAACAAATATTATGCAAATCATTTTCAAGCATAGATACCGTGTTTCCTATTTCGTCAATTGATCCACTGATTATCACAATAGAGTCGTCAGCAAACATATAGACAAGTGATGACACGACGCATGGGGGAGGTCGTTAATCAATAAACTAAATAATTTATATATATCAAATCAAATCAGAGCAAATCCCGCGTAATCGCGATTTAGATTTGCCATTACAAGAGACAAACTGTGAACGATCAGTAATCAGAACAGACCACTGAAATTGGGGACACTATTTCATACAAAGACATTTTTTGCGAGAAAATATTTCTATCAACTTTGTCCAAAGCTTTCTGAAAGTCAAGAGACACCCGTATGCAAAATTTATTGTTTTCAATTTTATTGTAGATAAGGTCAGTAATGGCTACTAAAGCATGTGTAGTGCTTAGACCATTTCTAAAACCAAATTGTTCCTTACATAGAATGTTATTGTGATTTACATAGGCATTTAGTTGCCATAAAATACATTTCTCGAATAATTTCGTGATGACAGGTTGTATTGCAATTGGTCTGGTTTCGTTAGGTGTAGAAGGATTCTCAACTTTAGGAACAGGTACTATTCTTGCTAACTTAAGAGACAATGGCACATCACCAGTGTCAATAAACTTATTAAATAACTCACTTAGATATTTGGTAAAAGCAAATGATCCCATTAGTAAATCGATCATGTGCGCGGAAATCCCCAGAGGATCTTCCGATTTAAACGTACGATTTTTCATTTTGAGCCAGCAATTTTTAATCATAAGGACGGAAATGTGAATAAGTGTAAAAGAGCAGTTAAGAGGGATAAGGTTTTGATGTAGTAGAGGCATAGAATGTGAATGATTTTTAGTAAAAATATTAGCATAAAAATCATTAATAGAGTCGGGATCAAGCGAGGATATTGTATTGTACTTTTTGTCACTGTATGTATTCAGAAAGGCTTTCCAAAATCCCATATCGGCAGTTTGTGTTCGTAAATGAGTACGAGTTTCATTTCGTATTGCAGCCTTAATACGTTTCTGAAGCACCTGAATATTTTCAGCGGTGCGAGACTATGGCTGTCGCATATGTGATTTAAATGCAGCTTTGTTCATTCTTAACAATGCCTTTGTGTTTCGGGATACAAATGTCTTTTTTCTAGAGCATTTGATTTTTTTGTGACAAAGCGGGGCATACTTCTGAAAAAAGTCAAGAGTACAGGATAAAAAGGAATTAAGGTTAAGAGGAAGATGTGAAAAAATGCTATTAGCTTCGAGAGTAAAATCAGATATATTAATACTTGAAAGATTTCTAAAAGATGTTGCGCGATATGTTGCTTTCGGTTTTTTTATGTTGAGCTTACATTCAGTTACTATATGATCAGCAAGAGAAGCGTCGTATACACATAACGAATTGAAGTTCACATTCGTAAAAATGAGGTCAAGCATATTTCTGCCTCTGGTAGGTACAGGAACTATTTATAGAATATTTATCGCATTCGTAATTTGTGTAAGCGGATTTAAATAATTACCTTTTAAGTTAAAGTCTCCGACTACAGTGAAAGATAATTGTTGAGCAATAAGTGTTTGTAATAGTACTGTAAAAAAATCGTAGTCTACATATAGCATATTTTTGTTATAGACGGGATGACGATAAATGCATATTATTATTAAAGATTGATAGTTAATTTTAGCTTTGATTATCATGTACTCTATATTATTATTATTAGGGATTTTAGGCTTAAATGTTATGGTTGAGATGTTGGTATTTACAAGAATTCCTATACCTCTGTGACCTTTGTAGTTAATGTCATTACGTAAAAAATTGTAATGTTTGAAGGGCAGGAGATCATGTTTGTTTCTTAAAAGAGTTTAAGTCATGCACATAAAAATCAAATTTCTTAGATTTTAATAGTTGTTGTATTTGAAGGTATTTGTTTCTTACTGATAATACATTTACATGTCCAATTTTTAGTTGAAGTTTGGTAGATACGATGTTCCCTGTGATGTCGCCGCAGCCGCCGCCGGCTGAAGTCGCTTCTCCGGTTTTTCTGGATTTTTGGCTTGCACTTCGCATGTTAAGCTTGTTTATGAAGTCTGGATTTGGTACAAATGTTCGTTTTTTTCCACGTCCGTTTTTTGAACCGCTGTTCAGATTTTCAGGGGAGCCGTGATGAGAAGACTCTGCTTGAGTAGGCATGGAAATGAGTTGACCATGATACGCAGAGAACGTTGAGCCAAGTTTGGTTGATATTTCACGTTTCTTAAAGTTAATTTTACATTCCTCTCCATATTTTTCATGGTCATTTCGCTGTTTCATGAGAACAGCATTGTCAATCCTCATGTTGTAGGGTAGGTCGGAAACAATCGATAAACTAGGAGCAAGTTGACTAAGTTGAGAACGGCACTCGAACACTTTAATTCTTTCGCGATGATTGTCAAAAATTACACGAACAGGTCTGTTGTTGTCAGCACTATATTCACCCATGCGATAGGTAATATCAGGTGTTATCTTACTGCCGGAAATATCTTCGATAAGTTTACATACTGTATCGAAAAATAGTTTAGGAGTTTCTTTTATATTATCACTTAATCCACGGATGACGAGATATTTTTCAAACACGGTTTTCCAGATATCCTCAATAATACGTTCTTGTTCACTTGTTTCTGCTCGAGGTAAGCATTTCTCTGTTCGAGAATTGCGATTTTGTTATTTTGAATATTTATGGAGCTTTCAAGGAGAGATTCGATGTTGTCGATTTTGTCAAGTTTGTTCAGTCTTGATAATTGGTTTAGAATGTAGTTAGTATCAATTGATGGTGATCGGGAGCACTGTGGTACAGAGGAGTTGAATGGACAGGCTTCTTGGAAGATTCCTTGATTGGGATCAGAAACGTTCATTACAATAATAGTACAAATATGACAAATACACTTGTCAGTGTGTGGCTAAAATATATTTGGTAAGTGCAGAACAGCATATCAACCATGAGCTCATGAATCTAACAACATACATTGTGTAATGTAAACAATTGTGAAATTTGCAACCCTATTTTTCACAACTTGGACGATTAAGAGTTTTAAATGAAGATTTGTCACAACCAATAGTTCCACTTGGAAAGTAAAGCTGGTTTGATTGGGATTTCCCACATTTAATATGATAACGTATTGACAATATTTCAGTGTAAGCACACCTACTAATATTTTTCATATAAATTTAACAGAGCAAATTGGTTTTCCATATTCAAGAGCCAACTAACCAAACCTTGTCTTTTTGCAGTAGGATCAATAGAGCTGAGCAATTTGTAATATTAAATTGTACTGCACTATTCTCCACAACAGAAAAACCTCCACCTGTTTTTAAAAGCTAAATATTTGGTTGAACGGAAAATAAGAATATAATTTAATTTGCTCCCCGTTCATAAATGCCTTCGGATTTAACATGTTTGTCCGCAATGGGGTGGTTTTGTTTTAAAAAAAACGTTGGAAAGTTTCTGTGCCGAATGAAGTAAGGTTTTATCACATTTAACAAAACAACTTGACAAGAAAATAAATTGAAGCAACATATCGATCTTATTTCTTTGTTTGGGCACAGCAACTTTTATCTATACAACCTTTTTTTGTTTAATTAGATACCTTCGATACCCGATGGAACAGAATTTAATTCAATCCCAAATGTACTGCCAAATCGAATCCTATCGGGAAAATTGTCTACACACGCCGAAGCGAGCAGTAAAAACATATTTGGTTCAGCAAACGAAAACAATCGTCGTAACTTTTTTAAGGTTACTAATTTGCATTTTTTTAAAATTCATCTGAAACAAAACCTCATTAGGCCAGACACTCAATTTGTATTCCTTTTATACTTACAGTTAAGTTATGCTCTCAATTTCCGCTGAAACTTTCATTTTACCCGGGTCTCTATTCCTCATATTGCAGAAATACTAAAACGAGTCCGACTCGGCGCTTCCTTGGCAATAATTTTCTATCCTTTACAGATTTTTGGGATGCATAAACTATCAACTGACTTTCGAAACATTTCTTTTGCACCTTGCCAAAGATTTAGCACATTTGAAAAAGGTTAAGGTAGCAATAAAGTCGAAAACCCAATGCCCAACAAAACTAATAAAAATACCTAACAAATATCGGTCTAATAATACTTTTATTTCTCGCCGTATAACTGCTTATCAGAACAAATTATTTTTCCATATGGAAGTACAAACTAACTATGACTGTATTTGCAATAGCGTAAAAAACACGTATTACATTTGTAATATGATAATCTATTGTAATATTCGCTAAGACGCAAAAGTAGTTATCTCGCTACCTGTCGTTTTCTTATACGACCAAATTTTCCCGGGGATTTCCCACTGACTTGAAAACAAACTACAGCACAAGTTACCACGTCACGTTTTACCACATTCATTGCAATTTCAGTTGGTTAAGCTCCATCACCAATAACTCTAAAAAAGCGTAACTGCACTGAATCCAACTAAATATTCACAAATATCTACTACAGAATTAATATGTCTATGTCTAACTGTATTGCGTCCGTGTCGAGCTCTTATTTTGGCCACAAAGAAAAAATTCTATTTTTTGTTCAAGTGTTATTTTTGGCTTCTTAATCGTAGCCATCGTAACCCCGACAAAGAAAATTTTGTCATAAAAACTTGGCTGTCTCTACAGTACTCTGCGTTGGGTTCTTTGTCTTGAACTCGTCAAGGATTCAAAATATTTGACTATCGTTTAAATTTTTCTGTAAATTACTAAGCGAACACCATAAAAAACAATTGTTCTGTCATCAGCAACAACATACATTGATTAGCGATTGATACAATTAAATTTTGTTACGAATGCATTTCGTGCAAATTCTGATCTGTGATTCAACTTTTATTGTCAGTATAAGTATTACTTTTAAAATTATGAAATGTAATTTAATAAAGAAGCGTACCGGTTTTTACTTAACACTCTTAAAATTTCTTTGATAGGATCGTTATCTACAGATTTTATGTTGTTTTCCCAGTAAAACGCACGATACAAAAATTCAAAGAAAAGTTAACCTGATGCCTGCATGTACGTCTGTCCATAATCCTTGACCACACCGTAAGTATAAAACAAATAATGTTTCGTGATAAATTTGATAGACGATTTTAAGTGAACGTATAGCCGTTTGAGCAGATACGCTTTAAAAGCTCAACGTGAAAATTTTTGTCAACATGTAAACACCCCGTTTATAAACGACCAAATAAACCTTAAAGCAACAGATAAATTCGAAACTGATTGAAGTAATAACGGTGACCGTAACAATGACTGATGGGTTTTATTTCGTTGCAAAGTAGTTTTTTAAAAGTTCCGCAATTTTTTAATAACTAAATGGTCAATTGTTCAAGTAGATTGTCGTTCTTATTCAAAGTGTTCTTAGCACAATGTGATCTTTTACATTATGTGCCTATGTTGCTGCTTAATTTCAACTTACAATTGGATAGATCTCGTAACTTCGAAGTAGTTTACTTAATTTCCTTAAAATCTTAAAGTCTAGTTTAAATTCCATTGAGTCTTAAGAACCAAGTATACAAACAACCTTGCCTCAACTCCATTCAATATTTAATGAACAACGTGCTGAGTGAGTTGGTTAAAGTGTATAGGATGCATTTGATGGATCAAAGCCATTGCATTGGCTTGATATAGTTAATAAACGACACTTCATTAAATATCTTATCAAAAAGCTGGACAATTGCTATAGCAGCAATTTAAGCGTTAGCAAATATGAATGGACAATTTCAACATTCGCATTTGATTTTCAAACTGGTTTGCCTTCTGGCAAACGTATTCCCTACATCAGGAGAAGTTACGTTTAAAATTTGGGATAAATTAAGTCCCTCCGATGTAAACCTACATCAAAAATGTACGACGTTTTCATCGTGAGTCACAAGATAAAACTCTGTCGTTTTCTGGAAACTTGGCCGACATAGTTGCACCGCTGAAAGCTGAAAAACCGTTGATGATTGTGACAAATTACCTTGGAGTTGATATTGAAGCTTTTAGTTACCCTGTAATTATACGAAAGCTGATACCAATTGTAAAATGGGGTAACAAAAAGTATTAGTGTGAAATGGGTGGGTGGTAAACTTAACCCTTGCAATGGCTCCTGCAAAGTTGAAAACATAAATTACCCCCCGTCTTAATTTTATAATCTTAGACATGAAGATGAAGATGAAAATGAATCAGATGAAGGTCACTGTTCGGTTTTATTTTATAAGAAACTGTGAGTTAAGATTAAACCTTGGAGTAATGTAATCCACGTTGGACTATTTTTACCGTCGTACTTACTCAAAATTAAACCTTTCCTGGAAACCAAACTCTTCACATTTATTTCAAATCATTATAAATTGATTTATGCGGCGACACCCCGGTCAATGCAGAACTTCCATGTTCTGGTACGTAGAAGCGGTCAATCAAAATATTCGAACGTTGCATTATATAACTGGATCGAGAGAACCTATGTGCTAAAAAACTTTACTTCTATGACCGACAGAGAAGTGTTTTTGATAATGACGGTGGCAGACGAAGTGCAAGTAAATTCTGTCTCAATTCTAAAGAGAGGTGATTGTTCGAATTGTTTTTCAGTGTTTACAATGGACATGAAACAATTTGGTAAGCAAAGCCTCGTTCAGACAAAACAAGACAAAAAGACATTCAGAAATGTCCCTCACTTGGTTGGGTGTGTCGAATATAGGACAAAGCACTGTCGGTTCATACGTTAATTCAATATCAAAATATTTTGAGTCCTGTTCCAGCCACGCCGGGAATTACGATAGATTTGTCAATTCGGATATCAAAGATGAAGGTAGTCGATTCCATTATGACATTTATAAAATCCTTGTGTCCGCAATGAGTAACTCAAGCTATCGTATGAATAGCGAATCCATTTGCAAAAACGGCCAAATGCAAGAGAAGCATCTCAAAGTCTTAAAGTCCAGTAGTAACAACAGAAATTGTTGAAGGTCGACATGTAATCACAAAATATAAAAATACCCCTACTCGCAAAAATGCGGGAGGCATCCCAAATGCATCCAAATATAATTGCTCAGCTTAGAAATTTCACTGAGACAGCATTTACACTCGTTCGCGGTACTTTAATACCATCAATGGAGAGATTTGAACAAAAACTGTTGGGTACAATGGTCAAATTGTTATTTGAGAGGGAGCAGCAATGGTACATTCATGATCTTCTAGAATGTCAAAAGAAGGCGATCGTACTTCCCCAAAGTACAATTAAACGATACATCACAGAAGTCAAATCGCGTGGGCTTTTCTAAACTCTCTCTCTCTCTCTCTTTTCTAAACGATTTCGGCTGGATTAGAAACATACGGCACTAAAATATTTGGGTTGAATGTAGAAAACTTTATTCGAAGAAAAACTTTGGAAGCAATAACTTGCCTCAAACAATCTGGAATTATAAGTTGGCTACCCCGTATTTCAGGCGACCAGCGCTCTTTCGATTTCCGTGAGGCTACACCTCCCACACCAGCGACTCTAAAGGGGAACATTATCATTATATTTTTGGTTTAAATCTTTGTCCTTACATTTTCTATATTGATGTCCATTGCAGAAAACGGAAAGAAACCGACCAAGCGACTTTGTCGTTGTGTTCACACGCTGCTTAGAACATTCAGAGAGCGGATTGCAAATTTTGTATGGATTACTGCATTATTTTGGCAAATTAATTTACTAGAAGCAGTTAAATGGAAGAATCGAATGTTATAATTTGGACTAATTGCATTTCATCACTTTTGTAAACATTTTTAAGGTTAAGCTGATTTTATTTTATTTTAATTATGTGTAAACGTACGATTGCACAAAACTGTTTTCTTGTAAACGCTTGTAACAAATGTCCGATAACCGCATGACCGGTTTCGATATTTTTTATCAAACTAGTATGTAGGAGAAAAAGTTGTTATCTTACATTTGCTGTATTAAATATGTTATATTTTGAAAACGAGTCCTACGTTATCAAAATCCAGTTATTATTACGTTTAACATTACCATGATTAAATAGTTTGGATTCATATTTGTCACGTGGTAATTTACAATATGTTTTCACACTGTGTGACCGTTCCTTTGATTGTGTAACAGTACACTGCTTGGTTTTTCAATGCTTTCTGTTATGCCTGTAGAGTATATGAATTTATATTATTAAAATGTTGCTTGATGGCACAAAGAATAACACAAGTAACTATAATATTTA
>JAHZNB010004240.1:0-14233 GCA_027744295.1 Callyntrura guangdongensis
CCTCAACCGGCTATAACTGGCTGGTTATATAGAACCAGTTGAGTTACCCTTGCTTTAGCAGTTGTGGACGATAGTTTACTGAATTGAATTTAAATGATTAGTGCCACTTTACAGAAGAATGAAAATGGAATGCACGACTGCCCAACGGATTGCTTTGTGTATTAAATTTTTAAAAAAATCATACCTAGCTATTATCTAAAAGTTTTTTTACAAACTGGCCACAAAGGGTAAAAACACATTGTACTCCATTGTCATAACAAATCGATTACTGGAAACCCAGTTTAAATAGAATCAAATGTCTCAGACTTATGCCATGCCACAAGCGATGAGAAATATGTATTTCAAAATTCTTCTCATAATTTATTTCTGATATGCCCGGCCGGACAATCAAAAACAAAATTATAAGCGCCCATGTAGACTCCATACTATTCTCCATTCTCCATGCTGGCCGTAAATAAGGTGAGAATGAAAAATTGCTTTGGCTGCATCTCGATGTGCTTATCAGTCCCCTGAGGGAACAAAGACTAAAGTCTCTTTCGCAGCCACATACTGCACTTTCTGGCGTACGTACGGTAGCTGTACTTTACAAAGTAATAGCTGTGTTCGAATGAAAGGATACAAAAACACAAAAATTGAGCTCCAAGTCAAAAGCCAAATAACGTGAAGGAAGGGAAATCCCTGCCAAAATAACCCAACACAATGAAAACAGCTAAGAGATGAAAAAGCAAGCGAAAAAAGGTTAACCCTTGTTTTCGATGTGTCCCTGATGATGCACCACTCCTCCAAATCCTGGCAAAAAACGCATCAGGGAAAATGAAACAGCGCGTTGTATACATTTAATAGTGTGATTTACTTTATTTTCTATTCTCCTGTGCGGAGAAACCTCAAACGCCAAACGGAACTATACTAAAGAAACATTTTTTAGTTTTATTTTCCACACTATGATTCTTGAGTTTGTGGATGAAATTTTTTTCTGGTGCATCAGCATGTGCGGCGTTGAAGCTACACACAAAAAAATGTTGGACGTTATGGTTGTGTAATGCAACAAAGCAGGCTTTACACCTAAGCTACGTCCCCTGCTGGTTTCAAATTTTTTTCTGTATTGTCAAAGAAGCAGAGTTTTTGCCACCCTTTTTATCGTGATTACTTCCCTGTGTGTAAAGCCCGTTGAGAGAAAATGTTAAGGTAGACGAAATGATTACAAAATGATGATGGAGTGAAAGTTTGAGGAAAACCGGCCGTTTTCAAAATTATATGACCTTTCAGCACCAGCCAAGTTTACAGTGCAAGTAATGCATGCAAAAGCAGAGGAATAGTAAAAATGGGTATGGCAATGGTTTCGTGAGAGAACAAGGGAGAAACGAGCATACAATAAATACATAGTCTGTTCTATGCGTGTTCTTTCGCCAGTCCTTCAACTCTTGTAATAAGATGTTCATAGGTTGCATTTGTGGTTCGAGACGTGTTCTTTTATAGAATAAACTTCCAACGCATGCCGGTTTTCATTATGGGAATGAGAAAGTGCTGATAATAATAGGTTGGTAAACACATGTCCGTTATGAAGCTACCTGCTTTGTACTACTCAAAGTAGTATTATATACTTAAAATGGAATGCAGGTGTATTTCATAATCAGTTTGTCCGGGTTCCCGCGCCGGTGATTGAATGTGAAGGTGAATAATATAGATTATGACCCCAGTAGTTCGCCCTTGCCTGGCAATAACAATAAATTATGAAAGACATGAAAACAGTTTTGCGGCTGCAGCTTTTGTTTGAGACTACGCTTTATCCGCGATAAGGAAATGTTGCGGCAGTCTGGTCAAGTGAAATGCAGAAGTTGCTATTTGTTGAGACAGGATAAAATATGTGCATTTGCACTTATTCCAAATGTAATCAATCGACCTTAGTAGTAAACGAGTGCACCCGTCTGTACAATAGTATATATACATTTCTGTGCTCAATTTTACATCAAAACTTGGAGTTTGTATGTTTTGAAAATTGTGATGTATAAATCAATACGGCTCTTATCGTCTTTTTGATTCTATCGGTTTATATTTATGCCTGATCTGCAAGAAAGAATTGAATTGAATATTCCAAAAGCTATGTATTCGTGAACTATGTATATGAATGCAAACGTAACAAATTATGAAACATAATGACGTAATTTAATGACGACACTATAAGGATTTGTGGTGAGATTGGCCCCAGATTTTCAGTTTTATTCCATATACCATTATATTCCTTCATATATTGATTATGGGAAAAATATTCGTTACATCAAAGTATGTGATAAAATATTGATAAGGTGAAAGCACCAACACAGTGAAAGTACAGAATCAAACGTAGTAGTGGTTATAATGATACGAAATGTGAGCATCTTTTCATGCAGCCCAATAAGCCATGTACATAATATCTGGTCTGTATTGTCATTTTTATGTTATTCTACACAATTATATTTCCCATAAAGGATTTAAGCATCGATAACTTCCGAGTTCATTCACAAATCATTTGCAATTTTAAAAGTATTTGATCATTAAATTTAACCATTTTCATGGAACAGTGCAATTTAGCTATCGCACGTATATGACAACTTTTTCTGTGTACACATGTACTTCATGCTACAAAATTTGCGATTTTATGAAAAGGTGCAATCTTATGGTTGAACGAATACTAAAATTTAGTCGAGAATCCTACAATGAAAAGTGAAAACCCTTAAAAATAGCAACAAGAATTCTTATTCCAATACGAATACATATTATACATGTAGGTTTGTTATCGTGGTCATGAGTTTGTAGTCAACTTTAATTGCCCAATTATACCAACCAATTATATACTACCGCAGATAAAATTCATCAATTGGTGAAATATAATGGAATACGTGAGCTCAGCCAAATCGTATTTATATTTTAAATAAGAAATATAACGACACTCGTGTAAATTGCTTCAACAGCCTACTAGATTATGGTGTGTTCGCTGGTTCGTTATCAATCAGAAATTGTCAATTGCTAAAAAATGCTCCATATGTAGATTACATGTTATATCGTTTATATAGTATTGATGGTAATAGAACAGTAACCCTTCAGGGTCTAGAGGTCGTCGTGGTTGTAGAGTACTATTAAACCATTCTATTTTACTACTTTCACATTAAAATATATCTTTTTTATTATCCAACAAGTTGCTTTAGACATTACATATGTACCTTATCTTCTGTTACAACTAGCATGAAAACTGGTAGCTTTAAATGATATCATGAAATTATTTTTTAAGTCTCTCATCTGTGATAGTGATAATGTTAAAAAATCGTACACAATTCCAACCCTGATAGAATTTACGTGTATACTTATGATTTTTTTTTAATTGTAAACTTAATTGATGTTTATTTGTTAAGTTTCCAGCTCTTTTGTTTCATTCCATGGCTATCAAGCATGCGAATTTTTCTCCCTTTTGCCAGTCACCAAAGGATAAACCCGGGTGTGTTACTTCCAGTGAAATTCTGTAGCTGTGTGATGTAAATATAGGGGCGCACATAACGTTTTTGATTCGTTGTTCTGTTCGTTATGCTGAGCACACACTTGCACGCGGTTATGACAGGAGTTACTTTACGAGAAAAGTTTGGTTGTTGCTGTTGTTGCTCAGTTTGATCCCGATGTTTGCATTCTCTATAGATGTTTTATAAGCGCAACGATTCACAAGAAGGAAAATGAACGTCACGTTGAACATCATAATATTATTCTCTGCTGACTATAACAGAGTTGCTTACAAGTAAACGGTATTGCAAAGTTTCAGGTTTCAGGTTTGGTAATCGAAGTTCCGATGTTTTTCGTATAACGCAGCATCCTGACAGAGTTATCTTACACAGAAAACTAGCGGCATCTCCTATCTATACACAGCAAAATTCCCAGATACGCGTAGGCATTTTTTGTTAGTTTTATGATATCCGAAACTTTATTATCATATTTCATCGGATGCTATCTGCAGTTGATGGGCACATCCATATAGTACGAAAAGAGGTCAAACATTCTTTATCATCTTAATAGTAAGTACCACTTATATATGTCGAGGTTCCTAATCCATATTTCCAATCGCGTGCCACTTCCCTCAATTGATGCTGTTATCTGTAAAGCTGCATATTTTATTGCAAATACTGTCAACCGTAGCACAAAGTGATGTCGAGAAAGTTGTCAACGCCATATTTTACTGTTTATACTCTCGGCACAGATTTCCGAACCCAAGTGCATTAATATCATTTTACATTGTTAGTGTAAACTTCATTTTTTTCTGTGTTCAGTCATGTAATAAGTCATAATAACTTCAGTATGGTGAAGCTTAACCAGAACTGAGACATGCTACGTATGTATATATATTTCATGCTTTTATGCGGATAACATGTCTCGTTGGGTTCCACTTTAATGGTTTTAATTTTAAATAAAATTAAGCTTGCATAATTCACGCCATGCCTATAAGAATGCTTAAAAAAG
Source organism: Callyntrura guangdongensis (assembly GCA_027744295.1). Taxonomy (NCBI): domain Eukaryota; kingdom Metazoa; phylum Arthropoda; class Collembola; order Entomobryomorpha; family Paronellidae; genus Callyntrura; species Callyntrura guangdongensis. Next base: position 4,477 of record JAHZNB010004240.1, read on the forward strand.
TATCATCCTAAGTTTAATCACCTAAGCCCCAACTAAATCCTTTCCAAGCCTTGTAGAGGTGACCTGTATGTAGATTTTTCTAGGTTTATACAAAGTAATCCCGTGGCGCTTCCTATGGTCGCGGCAGCAATTTCTCGGCATAGTGGTAGTTGTTCCGGATATTGGATGGTCTGAACAAAATTAGACTGAAATGCTAGCTCCCGCCCCACCTAGGCATTAAAATACAGCAGAGATAAACTTATCTATCGTGGTGCAGATGGAAATTTCTTGTTTTAATTATTAACAGTGGTATAACTATTAACATTAATAATAATTGGAACATTAAGTTTTCAAACGGAAATTTAACGGCTTTTCTAGTTGTACCAAAGTGAGTTCAGTTGACGATACTAGTTAATAGTTAAGAAACTATCCCAGAACTTTTAGATGGAGATTTAGTATGTTCAAGAGAATTTTCTCTGATGTGATAAGTATGGTGACATTGCATATTCATATTTTAACTTGTTTTTTTATCGTGATTTTCTCATACGTGTTAGCTCATCAAACTTTTCTTTCAAAAGGTATTTTTACTTTTACGTTAACTCAAACTTAAGCTCACCTGACATTGGAATTAAAAAATCTGTTATTTAAGTTGGTATATTAGATAGAACATGTTCCCGATTTTTAATTTGTTCTCCAAATCGTTGACCGCTGACAGCGTCAAGCCGTGTATATATGTATGATCTAATTGAGAGAATTTTTTTAACGTTGAATAGGTGATTTTCAGTGCTGCCTATTTCGTAAAATAAAATTTACAACAAGTGTAAATGTTTAAAAAAATATTTTACACAGTTTTGCCTGTTTTCACTTCTGAAGCAATAAAACTTTATCCTTGCATGCTGGCATTTGAGACATTAAAGCATACTAAAACTTTATTAAGGTCAAAAACTAAAAGATTTCATGTTAAGTGCTTTTACTCGACTGCCGACTAATGACATACATATTAAATATCGTAATTCGCAACCTCGTAGATTTTCCACTTGACAGATACTTTTAAAAAACTAATGCAGATTTTTTTTGTCTGTGAAGTACACTTTTTTCTTTTCTGTTTGAGCGAAATATAGTGAGAAACTTTGCTACTTTCCCTCCCATTTTCCGACCATTATTCTTGCTGAATGATTCATGCATTAACGCAATGTATATTTATCACTGTATGTTATACAAATGCAAAGAATGAAACTGAAAAACATAATACATTATTTTAGGCAACTGTACAGTACAGCTATATATCAGTGCATATGTGTAACCTTCTTAAATGAAATGTACTTTCCTTCAAAAAAGAGGTGGAGAAAGGAACAAAAAGGAACTTGCATCGTGCACGTTAGCAAGAAAGAATGTCTGGGAGAAATGAAACAAATGGGAGGAAATTTAACCGTACTTGGACTTTATACACAAAGGAATGTACCAGACGAATATTTATATATATTTTTGTGTTTCCAATAGATGTACTTTATACAATACCAAAAATAAAGAATAATCGAAATACTCGTCGAAAAGGGTTTGACTACTCTGTTCAATGGCAGCACGTTACCCATGTATTGCACAACAGAACAGAGATTGAATGCAATTCTTGTAGCCTTGCATACTTTCTCGTCTCACAGAGAAAGTCAACACTTCACTTAACAAGATCTATAATGCCAGATGCACATTTTGCAGAAAGAAATGCTAGTCAATATCACAATGGGGTATTATGAAACACATTTCAAATTGACAAGGACGGGAACAATGGCAAAATGAGATTCTGAACGTGTGTTTGTCAAACGTCAATTTGACATATGTACGTACACCACTCTCCTTGAACAAGGTAGCAAAGACAGCGAAAAAATCAAAGACAAGATGACTCATACACGTATTTTTTATGACCATTTTTTGCTTAGATTTTGCTACAAATGTCTATTACTATTGGGATATTGATAAAAGAGCATAATATTCTTTAAAAAATGCAAACAAATGTTTCATTGTTAGTTTGACAGAGATTTGTACGTATTACGAGTCGCACGTAAGCACACAATAATATTACATCTGGCAGTACTGCAAGCATTTTTACTGTTTGATTGTCAGAACCACGACATAAAATGTAGAAAAATTTGAAAATATTGATCAAACCTGTATGTTTGAGATTCCTCAATCATGGTACTTATTCCATAATAATAGCCCAACGTATGTCCCCTGCTTATTTATCGACTACAGCGTTTCACAATTATAAAAACCCCCATAACAAAAGAACAACATAATTTTTTGTTGAGAAAGCTTCTTGTAAAAGTTGGACGCATATTGCTCCTGACGGTAATCGGGAATTCCTTTTATATAACGTACCATGTGCTTCTGCTTATATATGGGTTCATGACCATGGACCTTTTCATGGTTTTACTTTTTCCCTTTTTCATGTCATCATCATTGTATCTAAAACTATCAAAAGTGAGATCCAATTACAAAACGACAGGACACACCATAAAAGCCATGCAGGCGGGGAGAATACTTGAAGGATCACATGAAGCAATGGGATGTGAGCCCGCACACAGAGACATGCACACACGCACTTCTGATTCTTGTGCACTTTGCCCGTGTCCTTGTTCTCGTTCTCCTTGCGACTACTACTACTAGGACACACATAAAAAGCTTTTGTGTTACGACGACTGTAAAGTGAGCATATTGCACACAAATGTTCTTTCTTTGTGTTTTTCCAAACATTTAGAATATAAGTTACCACTCCTTCGGCTATGAACGACATATGGGTGTAAAAATGAATCATACAGCTGCGCCGCCAAAAAGTTGTAAATTAATAAAGGTCCTGCTGCACCCCGTTAAAGTGCCCATCATCATCATCCAATGCACGACGAGTATACGGCGCACTGTTCACTGGCGGGTGATGCTTTTATAAAAACAGAGAATACAACCATACTTTTAATGCAGCGTTGGGAAAGACTCATTCGCCTCATCATCACATAGCTATCATTCCAGACAACTCGCCTAACTTTGGCAATGATGTACCATCATGGCTTGTAGACGAACACAAGGACCCCCACTTTGCGTCAACTTTTTTTCTAAACATTTCTGCCACTGCCACCAAAAAAGAGCATCCCATTTAGATATACTTTGTCTTTTTATACCTTGTATTTGTATAAATATATCGTTGCTTCCTGTTCGCAGTTTGGGAAAAAGCTTTCCCTATTACGACAACTACTATCAAACGAAAATGCAATAATAATAAGCATGATGAGATGATGATGGTCGCGGTGGTTAGTGGTGGTAAGGAGGTGGGGAGAACACATCATCAGCTGAAGCTCAGGGCTTGTTATTTTAACTTTGGTGATAGTGGCAACGATAACGGTATGTAGTTATAATGTCTTCTATATTTTAACCGGGGGAGTATACCAACAAACTAACAACCGACATAGGAAAAAAATATGTGTTTGCACTTTAGCTGCCGTCGCTGCTGTTGTGGAACAGGCGGAACGGCAACCGTTGAGCAAATTCTGATAATATTGCTATCTGAGGGGAGGAAAATGTAGGCAAAAAGAGGACACTTTGGGATTGCTCGTTTGCTAGTTTGCAATGCTCTGATTCTAATTCTAATGTAGAGGAAGGACTGTCTTTTTCCTATTAGTTGCTTTCTCTCTGCTTGCTGTTCTTGTATTATTTTGTGCGGTTTGTTCATTTTACAAACAATTTGGATAAATAAGTACTATATGTTGTTGTTGTTTTAAAAAAGGCGTATATGTATGTCAGTATTAGTGTTCGTATGTTTTGGTAAAGGAAAATAGTCAAGTAGGAGCAATAGTAGACATCGCACGAGTAAAGAGGAGCCTCCGTTAACCCCTGCTTTGCGGCTGACGTGGTTTCCTCTTATAACTAACTATAGAAGCAGGAAATTTATAGAAATATGTGTGTACACTTTTTAGCTATGACCAACTCGCCGGAAAACTCAATATGATAAAGTAAAGTAACTCTTTATAATACTTTTCCAATGTTCTTGGAATTTGGAGGTTTTCCATTCTCAACTTCTCCCAGCGCATCTCTCTCTCTGGAGCAGTTTGGTCGTTGATAATAATGTCAATGTATATATAAATCGGATAAGGGAAAAAATCGGAGAGTGCGTGTATACATGAATATATAAAGAGGGGCTCATATGTGAAATGGGCAGAAGAAAAGAAAAAAGCATCAAGTAATTTCCTTACTAATTTGCAAGTATGAATTTTCCCGGGGTTTTTGCTGTGGTAGTAGTGGTAGCAGCAGTAGTAAACCACGTGTACAGCTTTGGGAGATGTTGCCATCATCTTTAATATTATATGAAAGGAAGCATTTGGACATAAAGGAGGATAAGAAGCATGTTTACAGGAAATTTAAGAGAAGGATGTGGAAGGAAGACGGGCTTTACACTAACATCAAGGCCGCATCATTTACTTATATGTTTACAAGCTAACAAAATTACTTGCAACATTTCATAACACACACATACACACTCTCCTGTACGCCCGTATACGTGTTTACCTGCCATTCCCGCATGACTGATAACTATATAACACAAGCACACCTTTGCTGATTCAGAGAACTTACCCGTAAACATTTTGACTCGGGTAAATCTTAGCAAGGGGGTTAGAGACTAAAAGGACAACGCAGTTGTATACAAATGCGCACCTCCCCTGTATGGTGGCAGAAAGGGAGATTCTTGGAGGAGGAGAAAGTGTGTGTGCAATTTACACTACACAGGTCGTGTACTCTGTATAACACACTCACATGTGAAAGTTTTCACAGTTTAGTTATGCTTCAGTGTATAATAGGTAATGGGTATGTTTCTGTGTAATAATCCTTCTCGTCAGCAGACACACATCTTGCCGTTTTTTTCTGCTTTCAGTCCAGAGGAGAGAGAAGCATATCAAGCAAGGCAAATGAAATGAAATTCAAGCATTTTATTATCTCATGTCATTCTATTCATCATCGTTACATGAACGAGGCAGCTTTGCACAAGCAGACTAAGTCTGCATAAATTTTACACGCGGTGTAGTGTGGATGTAGATGGTTGATATAAATGAACGGTTTGCACAGTTTGCAGGGTTTTTATATAGAAAAAACTGGGATATGAGTATATTATGAACGTTTATTATATGTTATATGTGTGTATATAAAGCTAACTAGATACACATCCGAGTATTGTATAAATGTTGATGCATGTTCCAAGTGTTTTGCATGAAAGTCTAGTCCAGACAACACACAAGTGGCAACACAACACTCTTCACGTCGTAGAAAATTAATCTTGGGAAAAATGAAAAGGATATAAAGTTACATGCGTATGTGTGCTAGTGGTGTTTGCATCAATCCTTGCAGGCACAGTAAAATGCGCCGTGATGATAGAAAAAGAGAAAGAGATGGAAACAGAGGGAGAAAAACAGCAAAGCATACACACACTTTACTTCATTTTGTTACTCATATTATGCTTCCCAACATATGTAAATTACTGAAAAAAAACAAGTTTCTGTCAAGATGTAAAACATCATTGTCATCAAGTCATCATGATGATGGGATGCGGGTGAGACTACGATGAATATTTTAGACGACGACGAACAAAAACAAAAACTCAACAGCAGAAAAACATGAGTTTTTCAGAGTTACCAGTTGTGTGAAAAGTCACTATAAAAAATAATACTGAGACACACACACTGTTACTGTTTCTTAAAATATTATATTAAAAATATCAACCCACACACAGCCCTACCAAGAAGTGCTATGCATGGACTATTCGCAATGTAGATAAGTGGTGGGGAAAGTAAGGAAAGTGCTGTGAAACTGTCGGTGTTCATTCGTACTGTATAAAGGGGGAAACCTGTTTCCAGCCAAAAAGTGTCAGTTGAAACGTTCACCCATCCAGCTAACCCTTATAATGCTACCACGAGCATTTGCGAAGACGTAAAGCATTTTCAGATTGGAATAAACTCTCTCAGCACCCGGCAGTATACACAATGGTGTGATGAAAAGGCAAAGTTAGCTTGTTAAATAGTTTGTTGCATTCCCAGTAATCTGTGGTAACTGGTAACTTGTAATCTTTTACTCTATTTTTTTGAAAAAACGTAAGACGCAAAAAGATTTTAGTTTGTTTCTATGTTTTTGGGTTTGTCTTGGTTGTTCTGTGCTCTGTAGGGACTTTCAAGACCAAATATTTCATCGAAATAGAAAACAATTTAAAATGTGGTATGTTGAAAAGTATGAGTTATGCTTGAGGCAAAATTCAGTTGAACTATTTTCATGGGTTATACACAAATCTCTCTTGAACCCGGATGAAAAACTATTTGCCGAAAATGCTCTGCAAGAATGAGAGTAATAGAAGGCATTAGAAGGCCTTTCACCTTGTTCCATATTTCTTTCCTCCCACATGTCTAATTTTTTCTTCTCTAAAATGTTCGGATCGAAATTGGATGTAAGCATACGGGAAAAAAATATACGACTGGCGAAAATGGTAATTTCTACATTTGATTCTTGTTACACAAATTATGAAGAAATGAAATTTGTTGGAGCGTACCGAGTTTTCATATATATTATGTTTACATAGCCGAAGCATTTTTTGTATTATACATTTTCACTCGTTTTACGAACTTTGTTTCAATCATGAATCAAAAAGGTATCATGAATATAAGTTGCAAATTTTGTGAGATTCTTGGATTTTATATTCTTTGGACGGACCGTGAAAACAAAAATATTCTATTTTTGGTCTATCCTTTCTTCGCACATTGACTACAGCACTTCTTGTGTATGAAATTGAAACATGAATAATGGCAACAAAACTACTATATATATTCGAATAAATATGTCTGATTCTTTGAGAGTGGAAGGAAAAAGACGGAGGAAATGAGATTTCATTGAATGAATGGTATGAAAGATGTACATGTATCGGCACGTTATTATTAAAAGACCTCCACACACGTAGGTGGTTTGTTTGCTTCTTTATCTTCTCTGGAAACCCATGGCTGAAACGACGATTCTTTTTGTTCTGTTCACCTGCTTATATATGTGCCAGTCCGCTTTTCTTCTCTTCATCTACACGCCAGTTCCTTTTTTACTTTTTCTTTTTTCTGTCTCCCTCTCTAGCTATCTTTATCACGTTGCATTGCCACTGTGCAGTTATTTAGTTTTCTCTTTGGTTGTGTTTACCACCACCAATGCATGTCGATTCGTTTGTGTATTGCTTCTGGCTGTTTCGTCTCATATCTCGACTGACTGGCTATTTTTCGGTTCTGTGACCCGTGGAGTATATATGATGAATGTCCTTGTGCCGGAGAATGTGATTTTCAGGGTACTCTTTTTGTGTAGAAAATTTTCAAGAACTGTGGACACTTAACGTTTTTATGAACGTGCGGTGGTATTCTTTCACTTACGACGAAAGCGATGCGTACGTGGGCTCGAAATAATCTACTAGTTCTACTACGGTGTCCTACAACAGTCAAGGCACATTTTTTGCATTTGTCTAGTGTTCACAATCATAAGTGGAGCGTCAACTCATTCAGGCGTGAATTTGTCTGTGCATAGCAGTTTTTTGTGTGCATAGTTGGGGAAGACAGGCGGGTGGTTTAAGGCGGTCGGTTTTCATGTAAAGGAAATAAGAGTAAAGCATATACGTGAAGCATAGAGTACGGGAGTGAGGGTAGTAGACAATAACATGCAGTCGTGAATGAAGCATTACGTTACGCTACAAATTATTAGGTGGATTATGAGTTGATAGTGATGAGCCTTAGAACTAACTGGGTTAGAAAATGCTAGTACTATTTAGTTGACTATAGTTGATTTGCTACAGATTGATACCACATTTGGTAATTGAGTGCCAATGATTTGCGAATTCAAAAACAGAAGAAAACTGTATTATACGATGGGCTATGTACAGTGCTGTTGAATTATATTTACTACTAAATTCAAACAAAACTGCAAACAATGAGATTTTAAAGAATGCAATAGCGGATTTTTTATTTTCGCTAAAGATGATTTGTTTGATTTTGTTGCAAAACTTTGTTTTGCGTCAGTGTTTAATTGTCAAAGAATTTTTTAAACTCTATTGTGAGGTATCCCCCAAACCGAAAGACATTTGAACAACGTGATCAAGAATCTCTCCAATAATATCTATACACATAACCAGTGGGTAACAACCATAACCCAACTTTTATTGTAACAAAACCGTTTATTATAATTCAATAACACTATATAAAATGATGTAGTGCAATTTCTATTCACCATGAAGCCATTCACCAAAAAAACGCTCACAAACCACTTCCCACCCCACCGCATCAAAATGAAAGTATGAAATGTCTGTTTTCTATTCTGCGCGATGCGATGTCGGTGGTGGTGGTACAAGCTCTATAAAAAGCAATTACTTCATGAAAAGATTCAAAGCGAGAGAAATGCCCTACTACCACACAGTTGTAAGTTATTTGGACAAAGAGAACCGTACCATTCTCATTATCATACTCGCGTTGAAAAAGGCAAAACATAACGAAATTGAGCAGCACAAGTTCATTTGTTTTGTAGCCAGAAGCATTGAAGAAGAAAAATGGAATAAAATATGTATTTAGTCGTGGAAGGATGAAAACTAAGCAAGAGAAAAGCATGGTGGAAAGAGTCCTGGGAAAATGGGGAAGGAAAACAAGCAAAAAGCAAAGATTTTCACACACATAGGCCCGGGGTTTGTTACTTGTACGGAACATGTGTGTCTGTATGTGTGTGGATTTTATAGCCTAGTAATCATACGAAAACTAAATTGCAGATAGTAATGTTGCAATAAAAATGGGAAGACGCAGAGAAACATCAACCCCCAACCCAACCAACAATGAAGGAAGCCGGACTGAAAAGACGGAAGAAGTAAGCATTACCACTACAATATCTCATGTTTCCTCTCTTCAATTCTTCATTTCTCGTTACATTAACCCTCTTGACTTGGTTCTCTCTCGCTTTTTCTTTCCTTCTTGCTGAAATAAATTCACGTCTGTTCTGTTCAAGATCTTCATATCTTCGTTCAACTTGTTTACAAACACTGGAACAATGCAAAAAAAGTGAGCGAAGAGCAAATTCGTAAGAGTTTCTTGTCAGTTTAGTTCAATGTCGGAGATACATGGTGTGTTTGTGTATATTGATATAGACAGAACAGAATGCTTGATTTCGATTAGGTACTTCTGTTTAATAAAATGTGTTTATTTTGCTGCGGTACAACAAAATTCTAAGACGCAAATTAAGATGTTTTATCTCACACCCGACTAGGTACTTATTGTACAGGAAAGAACGCACAAACGCTCTTATCTGTTTTTATATTCAGTCTTTTTTCATTTGGCACCTGTACTATTTTTTGACAGATTGAGTTTTATAAGATTTTTGTACAACGTTGTAACTATTTTGTCATTAATTTTCTTGGCAAGTGGCGTTGAAGTTTATTTATAACTCAAGCTTTCGTTACTTTCCGTTTTGTAGTTTACAGTATGGGCTGTTTCGTTATTAAACAGTTAATTTCGATATTAGTGCGAATTAATCTTTCAATTTCTTCTTTGACTTTCGACTCGGATTTTCTAAAAAGTTATGTTATATGCAGATACTTTCCTCGGAAATGAACTTTGGAGAGGTTTGTTTTTGTGCTAAAAAGCTAAAAAAAACAAATTCCAAATTGTAATACATCATTCTACGTTTGATGTAATATTTACAATGACACTCCATAAGTCAAAACGTTACGTAAGTATATAAGTAATTTTGACAT
>JAHZNB010004241.1:0-18717 GCA_027744295.1 Callyntrura guangdongensis
CATGTTTAACCGCATATTTCGGCGATTTTAAGATCATAATTGCATTCATTAAACTGTTGTTTTAGCTGCATAAAAGTAAAGTCCCTGGTCATAACCCTTTGGAGCAAGAGACCGCTTTTATTTTTTGACTTTTAACATGGACTCAAACTTGGTACACATATGTATACCTTATTATATGAGCTTTTATAGAATACTACACGGGCGTAGCTATGTAGCTAAGAATTTGTGGAGGCATAACGTAAAAATTCTAATGAGGATGGGGGTACGCGCGGGGCACAAAAAAAAATCGGGGATAATTCTTCAAAATTTCCATTTTGAGTACCAAATTACGGAAATCCAAAATATCGTAAAAATGACCATTTCGTAATGTTAAATTGTCAAAATTTAGGTTTTTTAGCGCAGCGTTCATGTTTTTAACAAACGACCTCATAAATCGAAAAATTAGTTAGAAAAGTTAGAAAATTTGTAGAAAGTGCGCCCGAAATTTTATTAAAGATTTTGAAAAATTGTTAATTTTTAACGTTCCCCCTCCCCCTATGTCCTCGCCTCCGAATTTGACCCAAATTGGTTAATAACTGTAGCTTCCAGCGGGGATCAAAGGTTAATTCATCCTCACCATCAAATTTTATGGCAATTCACATTCGGCAAATCGGGTGGGCCTACTTCATAGTTTAACACACTTTATTATTTATAGTTGTGCCTTCGTGGATAGTTAAAACAAAAACGAAAATGCATTTGACGTAAACAAAACGCGGCACGACAACTGATTGCCATACACAATAGGCCGTTGTATTAAACTGATTATCTGAGGAATTCTTCGTTAAAAGCTGTCATCCATACTTTAGAAGTTACCAAATGTATCTCCATTTAATTTTCCAAAAATAAATATAATACATAATAGAGTGAGATTTCTGGGTGGTTAGTAAATGTTAGATGTTTGGCTAAATCGAGAAAAAACTTTGGACGTTCGGAGTAAAAGTTTGGAATTGCAGACAGGCCACATACTTACAATTAGGCAGTACGTTGTAAGTTCCCAAGACCTTAATGCAAGCATAAGGAATATAAGCTTACCCTTGATTTGTGTTTCATAAAATCATTAAATTAAAAATGCACTTTTCATTGTGATATATGTCAGAGGCGTTGATATAGTATTAAGTATTTAATCTGTCATGTCTGACAGGAATCAACAGGGGATGAGAATTAAAATGAATTTTTACGACTTCACAAATATAATAAAAATATGAAAATAATAACAAGTGTGCTTTCAAGAAGAAGGTAAAAGTATACCTTCTTTCTATCTAACGATCCAACTGGATTGTTAGTGATAGGTACCTGATATATGATTACATGAGCTGTTGTGTGTATATATTAGGTCGTCATAAAGAGGGACAATATCACGAAGCTGTTAATATTCTCCTCAGTTTTTCTAATACCAAAGTGAACACAAAACAGATGTAGGTTTTGATGACACCAAAATAATAGTTTGTTTTCATTGGTTTACGTACTGCTTCAAATCGCAATTCTATAATGTTTACATGTCTCTGACAAAAAGAGTGATTCGAGGAAAGGCAAAATTTGTACCAACTCAAGATTTTTTCTTCTAGATCCCAAACAATAAACTTAATTCTTGCATTATTTTTATTACATTCATTTTCATTTCGAATGTCGAGAATCATTTTACAACATTTTAATCATGTGCACTCTGTTTTGTGGCATACTGATGCCAGAAAAACCCTGTTTCGATTGAAGGTAACTGAAAATGTTTTTAAAGCAACGGCTTCAAAGATGTAATAAACTGGGAATTCTTTTGATACAACCTTAATTTGTGGAATTTGACAACGAAATAGATTTCTTAAGGGAAATAAATAGTACCAATTGTGAATTCTGCTAGAATTTTCCATGAAACCCTTAAAAACTTTCCCGAAGTTACAAATATCAGGTTTCAAACTTGGCCTTGGCCTCCGATCTGATCTCCTAGGAAATTAAAGCAATTATGTTGTATTTGGCTCATTGAAAAATATCTATATTTGCTCTATACTTACGATTAGTGGCGACAAGTGTAATTAAATATCGTGTCCGTTTATTTAGTCAATGGAGCTACTGATGTACATTTAATATTTGTTAACATAGCACTTAATCGTCTATTCTTTTCGCCATTTCGATTTCCATACGCTAAATTTAGCAATTTTCTCAATAAGGCATTGCAGTTGCAGATCGATACAAAATGAAACGTGAACTGACGATTTGCAAAACTATGTAAAGATTTTTACTCCAGCATATGACATGAAAATATCTATATCTGTACCCAGAACTGTTGCAACGTGTTTCTTTTTGTACAGACAGATACTTCAGTTTTAAAATTCTCAAAAACAGCATTGCTATTTTGTTGTTGTTTGTAGTCATTTTTACCTTAAGTCCTCGTCTTGAAGTAATCATTCGCAACATTATATTAAATACTATTATAATCAAGTCACAAGTAACACTTCTTCAAAAATGCTACGTATTTTTTCGGTTGTGGCATTAATGTTTGTTACATACATACACCAGTCACTTAAGTAATAATGCTTCACTTACCTCGTCATCATTGACTGTCGACCAACTCATGACAACGGACAGAATAAGTGTATATATGTGAAAGGAGAAATCACCTTTTTAATGAGCTTGCTTCCACAGTGTCACTTGCCCTGTCAATAAATTCCATTTGACACCGTTTGGCGTTTTTTACTCATGTTAGGGCTTGTGACTTGAGCTTGGGTCTCACAACCATCCAGAAGGGTCGCTTAATGATTGTCTCCAGCAGAGTCCGTAATAACTTCCAATAAAAACGGATACTGCCACTACTACCTGTGTGGCAACCAAACAAGTAATACGGTGCAATGGTTACCTACCAGAGACTTGGTTTTCATTCACTATAGATTGTGGAGATTAGTCATAGGATACCACAAGAATATATTTGTGATGGTGGCAATGATGTCTTCGAATAATTTTTGTTGTCTCTATTTCTTTTTTATGCCAAATAGGTAATATAATGTCTATACGTATGTAGGTTGAAAAATGTGTCATGTTAATATAAGGTACTTATGGCCAAACAATCAGGCTCAATGCTTCAAGTATATAAATATGATTTTTATGCCGAAAAGCTGATGGATAGAACTTGAATTTATAGTAGCATGGCTATGGCTATGGTTCTCATTCTTTAGTCACTCATTAGACCCCATAAAATGTTCAAGCTTCAAGCAGATTAGTTTGTCTTTTTACTCTATTGTTCTAACTTTAAGTATATGTGTAACACCCAGAAAACACCAGGTTGTCTGACTGCAAACAACGATTGGCCTATTTACCGGGTGACTCAATTTTTCTTTTTCTGTATTTTTTAATTATTATACCATTTGTACCTCAGCGTAGATGCAGATGCAGAAAAATATGACTTGTAAATACGTATTTCACTTTGTAGTTGTACTGATTGTCTCTTGCTTTTCCATATTATTCGTAAACCATACAATAGATTAAAATGTGAAACCCTATTATTTTCAAATTGACACTTTTGCACCCTCGCCTCAGTAAATTGACAATGATGTGCGAATAATACAAAAACATACTCGAATAAAACCGAATGCATTTTGTGAACCGAAAGAGAAAACCCAATATGACATTGCCTTGATTACATTATGGACACTCTCCACCATTAGTAATTATGCGTAATGAGCATTCACATTAAATTACTAATAACTAATGACATTCGTGTTCTTGTTTTTAGAAACTCTGATAACATAACATATACAAATACGTTTTTTAACAGTGACGTTTAATGAAATCTAGGACATAAAAGTTATTACACATTGAATATGGAATCGTGCAAAACACATGACAAATAACAATGTAGGTTTTGAAACCAGATTCATTTTCCTTTTTACTGAACAAAATACAAGCAACGTTGCAGTTATTTTGATACTCGGTATGATATGTTTCAGCATTACAAGAACGTGTTAAGCACAAAAATTTACTTCCATTGCACATAAGTTGCACATTTTGTTTAGCATTCGTTAATATAACGAGAAGCTTGTAAAGCTAATTTGCAACTACAGAAAAAGTCGAGGTCTCCCAACTTTGAGGACCCCTGGGGGTCATAGTGGTAAACTATTTTGGGTCAAACTTTGCAAAACGTCATCACTATTCATTATGTATCTGTTCACCAAGTTTCAGGCGTGGTTGTCATTTGGAAAAAAAAATTGTGACCCCGCGCTGACCCCCAGGGGGTCTACCCCAAACCCCCATCTTCGAACTCATAAAAGCTATTGAGCATATCTATTGATTGCATTGCCGAAAACAGAATTTTAAAATTCGTTTGCGGTCAAAAGTTATCGTGCGGACACACACACACATCGACAGACAGGAAGACAATCTCATTAACTACTTTAGCAGATTTTTTGCTTGATTTTTTTGGTGAAGTCGAAATCTTGTGAGCTGATCACAAATTTTGTGCGTGGCCGTTTGTCGAAGTCGTCACTGAAAAGGGGCCCCAGGGAGCCCAACTCGGTCCTTTCATTTAATATTATTTAATAAATATTTTCCAGCGTCCCTGATCGTAGGAGCCCCAATCGGGGCCGCCATAGACTGACCGTTCCGTTATCGTATAATGTACCGCATTGAAACAGTCACTTCTTCAATGATTTCTATCAACAATCGGGATAATAATATGCACCAGAGATCAATAGATTATATAATGTTCCGTCAAGACGCAACGATGTCGTGATTTTGTACATAATAGCTAATCGTTTTACTGCATGAACTCCCGATCCCTTAGATGGTACTTCCGTGTTTTTGAAGCTCTCCTGTACACGAGGACTACATAAGTCCATAAGCCGCAACCGTTGCAATATGTACTACTTTTAAATTTACACACTCCTTGAAATCCGGGAGGTCAGCACGTTTAGTGATCATGTTTTTATGTACTAATATACGACACAAGATTAGGAAAAACTGCATTAGTGCATTGTAAACGATGACAAATCTTTCCTTTAAGATACGATGTAAATCTCATATTTCACTGCTCATTTTGGGTTTGGTCACACACAGCACAACCGTTTCAAATGGGATACGTCTTATAGCATCGTAAGTGTGAGTATCTGCTTGTATGTAGAACTTCTACAGTAGAAGGGAAGGTGCTGCTGTATTTTAGAAGAAAGGTCCATGCCATAACACAAAAATGACTTTATGTCTACGTAACAGTACGGATTTTACTTTAACCCCTTCAAGACAAATATACCAAGTACCATTTTACCAACATTTTGCTTACTGTTTGTGCGGGTGCGTGTTGCGTTAGTTGCGTATTCTAATTCCGTCCGATCATATGAAATCATTCTTTACAAACAAGCACGTACACACTTGCAAGTTGCAACTTATGCTGTCTGGTATGCTACAAAAAACAGAGTTATGAATGGAGGTCTCATCTGACCACCATTCCATCCATTCTTACATTTTCCTACAATTTCATCCACTAAACCGGGTACGTTAGCCGCATGCTTCGTCTTAGATTTCAAAGGTAGATTTTTTCCTAGACCTACCTGTCCGATCATTAGATAAGTCAAGTTTTGACTGGAAGTGAACGACTGAAAGGTTTCAGCTCGCGCGCACCGTATTTATTAACAAAGGAAACAAGTATTGTACAAAAGACAGGAAAAAATGAATGGCGCTATAAGGATCATTGTTTGCTGATGAGGTTATGGCGTGAGGTATTCCAGTCACAACAATCACCAACCAGTGTTCTGGTAGTGGAGGCATTTGAGTGCACTTGCACTTGTAGTAAGTCAGTAAGTCGACGCATAATTTTTCAGTTGATCAAGTTTCATCTCATTTGTCACATTTAACAAGTTGATAGTCAAATAGGTATTTTATCATCAATGAACGAGCCCATTATGTAAATGTAAAAACCTATTAAATGCATTCCATACACCTTACCGTGTTCCATCTACACGTTCGTTGTAAGAGTTTCGTTCATGCATATAATGTACAATCTTCTTTCTAGCATTTTAGAAAAATTGTGGCTGACTATTACTGTTTTAATATAATTTTAAACCAATACACCTGTTAACTTTAAATAAATATCGTGTCCATGCTGCGTAAGGATGAGTCTTTATGATTTTCTTTAATGAATCATGAAACCATGTGTATCGGAAAGTGTTCAATTTTAATACCTAACTAGATTAAAAGGCCATTTTTGACGCTTTATCCGTGTTTTATAGAAAAATCTTCACATTATTATTATGAATTCTAACTTAATAATAGTTATTATTGTTATCATTGAAATTTCCACATTACAGCGTGTTTGTTTATTTTAAAATATCTATTAAATAAATTCTGTCAAAGTATTGTACTGTTTTGAAAGTGATACGGTGTCACGAATACTTAACAATGCTGTTTATCTGATAAAGTATTTTGTACAATTTCTAAACTACACCCGTGACATTGGCCTTTTAGTTTTCACAGCTTGCTTGTTAAAAATGAAATTGATGTGTGCCTTTCCTTATAAACTTGACAACACTACCGTACTCTATGCTATTCGAGTTTACAATTCACGCAACATGTTATTATATTTTTTAATGTAGTTTTTCATGTAGTTGTTGGCCTGCTCCTTAGAATGCGTCCAAACGGAGTAAAAAAATGCTCTGAATTTGGTTAATCTTGACCGTTATTGTAATGCTACGTACGCTTAATTATTTTTTTCGCTGAGACACCTCGTTCTTGAAGAGGCTTGCTGTCTTCTTGTAGTCATAATTAAAAGTTGACGTGACAATTTTAATTAAGTTTTGATAAAAAATTCGCAAATGAGAGGGAAAGTATTTGAAAGTTTATAACCATCAGAATATTTAACATGAATATCATTGAAAATACTGACAGCGATTACATGATACAGCACGTATTACGTTACAATTGTCACATAATTTCTCATATGGTGTGTTGCGTCAAAGAAGACGATAATATTTCTTTGCGTTACTCGGGTTCAATGATTAGGTATGTGGGGTGCACAGGCTTACGTGATTATGATTATAAAGCGTGGCGCAGCATCTATTCGAGATTCAAAATGCGTCTAGCAAGGAGAGTTAAAAAATACCATCCCTGACAACAACAACCGGCCAACAATTTAGCTCATTCATGACCACGAGCTGCACAAGAAATCATTTTAGACAGTGCTTTCATTACCCTTATGTGTTTGCAATTGGGAAGGCATTTCGTCGAACTCAAAAACAAGTCCAAAGAGTTTTACTTGGCTTTTAGGCTAATGTTTCATTTTGGTCAAAAAAGGAACAGAGTGCAAGTCGATTATCGGCAAACGAAGGGTTAATTCCCGATGCAAATCTATACATGTCCGCTGCTTTGTGGTCCAACATTTATGGCACTTCACTTTGTAAGGTACATCGAGAAAAATTTAATAATGCTTTATGTATTTTCTTACGTACCTCATCGAACATTTATGAATAGTTTATTTCTATATATGTAGTGACCATTGCGCTCAGATATTATGTTATGATCATTTATTTGGACAAAGTACATATCAAGGGTGCGCTGTTGTATTGTATTGTTGTGGCACTCAATTATTGCCCTAGATTGACGTGGGCAATGTATTTATATACATATATCTAGGCATATACATATTGTTAAGTTAAACAAACAGCGAAGCTAATTTGCTAAAGCTGTGACTCTAACATCTTGTTATGGTAAGTTCTATGGATATGTCAACAAATTCATCTCTCATTTATTCATTCAAGAATGAATTTTTCAAATTCTGTTGGAAAAGCTTAAACTAAACCACATAAATTAAGTGTGATTTATTTTGTAAACACACTTCAATATAAGCGACGCTGTACATAATGACAGTAATAGTAATGGTGCTTTGTTGAAGTCGACTATATGTTGACTTCTAACAAGTTATTAGGCACATCCTCTGACTATATATAAGATTCCTCTATCGTGCCCGGCCTTCCGGCCGTCTGCACGATGACTTTTGAAGGGAAAGGAATTTTGAAATCGATAGATATATGGTGAATAGCTCGGATGAGTTTGAGATGGGCATTTGGGGTCAACCCCCTGGTGATTAACGGGGAGGGGGTCGTCGAACCTTGAAAATTGTTTCGCTCATAAATCCGAAACGGTAAATCCGTTTGAGATGGGGTTTTCACTAATCGACTAACACTGACAAGGGCTATAATATGTATCAGCATGGCATCTCAGTGACATCCCATTGGGATAGAAACTCCTAGTCAGAAAGTCAGTACCATTATGTCTACGGGTATATATTTAATACTAGAAGCCTGCAATGCAAACAGAAAAATGGGTGCATAATTTTAAACACTAGCATAAAATGTGGAGCGTACGAGATTCTAACTCGTGAAATGCACTTCCGTCCGAGACCGACTCTCAAGCAACTTGACTGAAATGGATTAAAATGAATGGATGAAGTAAAACTAGGTAACAAAATAACTTCACCCTAAGCTTATTTTCCTGATCCCGGGAATTTAAAGGGGCGCCTTTTTCGTTCTAGTAACAATACCTACTCTATCGAAATGTCCTGGTAAATATATATGGCCATGTTAAAAAAGGACAATTAACAAAAAGTTAAATATCTCAAGATCAGTTAAGTTATAAGGCTGAATTTTTCTGAGACATTAGCCAAGGGTGTCAGGAATGTGTGTGCCAATTTTGAGGGTAATTGGTGAAAAGCTCTAAGAGCAGAGAGAGGCGTCCGTAGTTACGGTGACAGAGTCATGTACATTGCAATTTTATTATGATTTGTGCCACAAATTTTGTGACAAACATGAGCATCGTGGCGTAGTGGCTAACTACCCGTATGCGTAGGTTCGATTCCTATCCACTGCTAACAAAAACAGAATGAATGGACCTCTTCCACTTCCACTAAACGTCGTTTGATTAACAGTATTGGTCGACAAGTAGTGTTTCCTCCTTTACTCGCCTTTACTACATACACTTATGTACACTTGTCTTATCGTTAGTTGTCTTTCTTACCTTACCTTGTGCCTTACTCCATTAATTTGGACACTTCATGACATAACTACTCGCTTAGTTCTAGGCGCCATGTCGCAATTTTCCTTAATTTTTAATTTGTGGCGACTGCATGAAAAACATATTTGATATAAAACAGCAAACCGTACATTCAAGACCTCAGTCGTCGATCTTGTAAATATTCTAATATTGACTGTTTGACTTTTTACTATTATAATCGTAAGAATTTAAGCACCTTAGCATGTTCTTACGATTAAAGATGACTGTACGAATTTAGCGTGCTAATTCTATGCCGAGCCCCTTAAAAGACCTACGGGAGTCTAGTAATTTTTTTATATTTTAAAAACTTGAAATTGGTTGCATTTTTGTATTACATAAACCAACTACAAAATGGTGTTCAGTTAACAATTAACAACATTTCTTTTTTGATTATTTTTAAAATATGCTTCATTTGTCGGGTCTTGTATTAATTCACCTTTTCATGTTTGCTGTCAAATTTAATAGCACAGTTATCACTAGAGCTTTGTGTGTAGTGTTTTGTTTCATTGCGTATAAAACTACATGCGAACAAAAAAGGGGCAATCAAAATTTTTACCGTATTTTTCTGTCTACCTATCTCAGTTTAACATGTAAACGGCTATCAAAAATATTAAGAAATAGTGTTCTCGAGTACCATAGTTATCTAAGCAGCCATACCTACTGGCACTTCAAGAGTGGCTAAAGTTTAAAAAAGTAGTAATGAAATTTGTTCGATAGATTTATTAAATATCTAAATAGATCAAATACATGTTTAGTACTCATTTATCTATTTATTTATTTTGTCTTTCCACAGCCCTCATATAAATCATCTAATACAAACTCATGAATCTAAATTCATACATTCTAACAAGTAAGTAATTGTTCAATAATGACCAAGACCATGGGCTATCTACCATGTTATCTTAATTCTTTTTTTATAAAAATGGCAATAAAATATTTTTTACCATGAAAAAATGCATTAGTCCTCAAGAAGCTGGCAGGCGTGACATAGAATAATGCACTTGGATTTGATATTTGACTGCATTCAGCAAAATTGCATTTTTAAACTAGTCTAGTAATAGAACCGAAGACACTGTTGAGGGCCAAAGACTTGGGCTTCAAAATCCTTGTACCAGGCCACCAAGTGTAGTGTATTTTGTTTTGCTGAATAATATTATGTTTTTTTATGCGTTTCGTGTTTGCATCAGGGTAGGTGTGCAAAAAACCTACAATGGAGCGTGCATTTTTAGTTTGTATGTACGCATATGCAGGTATTGTTGAATCCGTCCGTCGTCGGTTGTCATTGTAGGTGTGTGCGTTTTTAAATTTACTTACAGTGGAGTGATACACTTGTAGATTGATACAAGGTGCAATTGATATCATTATAGTAATAATTACAGTGTATGTTTGGATATACATGTGCAAACTTTGCATTCCTATCGTTTATACATGACATAGAATGTCTAAAAGTAAGAAGACTAAATTAGATTTCATGCATGTAAGATTTGACTGTAACACACGTAACATAAGTATTTGCGTAGGTATATTATATACGTATACAGTGTGCGTGCGTATGTGCGTACTATGCAAATAAGTGCAAAGTTTATCACAATACGGTTCCTTCCTCTTTTGTTCACACACGCAAGCTTATCAACTCCACCAATCCGTATAAGAATGACTACACCATTATCAAGATTCAACATCTTGGCACTATTGTTATTTTTTCCTTTTTTGCAGGAAAAAAGTAAGGAATTGATTAGCTGAGCAGGCTAGACTGTGTAAGGTCAAACTCATGATGATTCATTGTTAACTTTATTGCGATGGAGACTTGCTGGAATATTGATTACAAAACATGGATTAGTGCAGACAGCTTTTAAATATCTACCGATTTAATATATCTGTTTTAGTATAGTATCAACTGTAACTGTAAATACTGTAAGTTATACACATTGCCCATGTTATTAATCTAAATTAATGGTTTTTATGACGTCTTAGTAAACAGGCATTAATTCACAAATTGTATAAATGAATGCGTGCATGTTTAATATTGGTGTACAACTAACATGCTACTATTTGCAGTTGTTGGCACTTGGCACCAACATCAACTAATGAAATTTAGTGTACCTCCTTCAGTGAGCAAGCAGTACTGAGTAGGTGCACTACTGGCACTATATAAGTATACGGAGCTCCTTCCTCTTGTATTTAAGTTTATATTTATTCAATGCCAAAGGTATTCCATTGAACTTGATACTTGGTGTGTTGTGTTTAAGTTTCTATGTCAGTGCAGCGAGAGAGGTCACTGAAAAGTTGGACGCATTTTGTTTCATGTAATGAGCATGATAACGTTGAGTACTCACTTCCGATTTGAGGATGATGATGAGCCCTCCCTGTAATTCGCAGTGATGAGTTTCCATTAGTTTGCTCATTCTTTATGGACACAGAAAGACCCTTGAGAAGATGATCTTCTTTCCTTTTGTTCTCCATTGTTAAATTTTTAAAGATAGCATCTTTCCAAAACTGAGCCCTATAATTATCATCGCATTTTACCAAGATCGTCTTCCTAGCCATTAAAATGGTGTTTTATTGTGTACTTGGCAGTTTTATTTTTTGTTATGTTGCTATATATAAAACAGACAGGGAGAGAGATGTGATAGCTGTTTCATGCATGTATTTAATTTAGGTACCCACTACGTAAAACATTGATGGCGATGATGGAAGGGATACAAACAATTGATGCTTTATTATGTGTATTATTACTACATTAGATCTTTCATGGCGTCCTGCTAAAGAGCTTTTATATAAATGCATATATTTTGTTTTTGCTATTGAATATTTCGACGCCAATTGATGCCCTCCCAGAGCAGTGCTTGAAACCAACAAAACACGCTACGTTTTGGTTCTGATTTTAAACTGCTTCCTTAATTTCGCCCTTTTACAAGGGTAAAACACATTTATTTTTTACCTTGTAAGGATGTCCGTCCCACCGTGGCATGCCAAAACTGTTTGTATCTTACGGGTTTAATAGGCTTCATTTTAACAATGATGCTCGTGGTAAATTTGGACTCTGTAATTAATTCAACTCTGCTTCTGGACACAATGTAAAATAATTTAAATGTTTTTTTACATATTATGATTATCGTACTTCCAGCACGGCATTAGGCGAATAATGGTTAGAACAAATTGAAATCGCTTGAATGAATATATTGCGTAGTGGTAACATGCTGGAACTGTGATTGCCATCACCTACTATTTGAATGAAGGTTATATCATTTTCATTAATTAATTATATTATTTTTATGTGTTTCCAATGATCGGCTCCAAATTCATTAACATCTATATGCGAAGAAGTCAACTAAAATGTTCCGATGATAGTAAACGTGTAAAAAGTTTTCAGCATTTTTATGAAGCTACTGATTGATTATACAACAACCCTTATACTCCCCTAATTGTCGGTTACAAGATATTTATATGTTAGTACCTATGTACATCTTAACCAAACCCTTTGAACTTACATTTTGTATTATTTTTAATTGTTGAAGTACATTGAATGCCTTTTTAATAATGAAATTGAATTCATACGAGTCGAGTGTCTGTCTATACATAAAGGTACAAGCAAGCACAAACATAAAATTAAAAGTGCCGCTCTTTTAGTGGGCTGCGACTGCATAGTGATAATAGTTTTCAAATATGATTATAATTGTGACTATGACTATTGAACGGTAATCAGTGTAATCACTAATCATCATTTTTGTGCTTAGGTACTTTTTTGTTTGTATCGTTACCCGGGGTCTGGTACTAATAAACGTTGTGTGGGAATTTTTTGTCATTTTATTCTGTCAATCTCGATAATTTTCAATTAGTATTCAACATTTTTTATTACTAAAAGTAAACTGGAGGAAAGATTATTTGCAGCATTCATTAGCATTTTTGTACCATTTAATCTTATTTTTCCAAAACACGGTTGTATATTATATCTAGTGCAATAATAAACCAAATAAATTGCAAAAGCACTGGTTAACAGGATAACGGGCCCCAACACAATGGTTTTAGATTGAACGAAACATAAAAAGGAAGATTACGCCACCCCATTCCATATTGCTGAATTATTACCGGCTGCACTAGAAATAGGAATAAACCCCCGCTCCTCTTAACGAGGTATTCGCTCTCAAATACATTTTATGTAAATACACAACAACACGTTCTGCGAAAAATGACTTGTCGATTTGCATAATACGATATTAATACCATCACACCAAGCGTTCATAAAGGTAGCGTATGAAGCAGCAAAAATACCCCTATCAGTCCTCACAGGTTTGCGAGTTTACCACAATATAAAACCATTGATTGTTATGTAAGTATGTACATAATAGTGCCATGATAAAGAGTGAAAAGGGCCTTTTTTGTGAACTCCATTTCGTGTAAGTGAACACCACAAGCGTTCTGCTAGAATACCAGGAGACTTGACGTAGGGAACAATGTTAAACTTTATATGGTCAAGTTGAGTCACTTAAGCTTGCTGATGCTGGACTACCTATTGTTACACCACAACCAACACCACCAAAGCTTTTTTAACAGCAATTGTTCTCCACGTTTTGACTGTTTAACAACGATGAGGGGTTACTTGCTATCGACCAACCAGCAGCAGCTGAAAGCCGTCCTACTATGCACAGTTTCCTTATATGCACACTATAATACCTGTGTGTTGTGCAACAACTTGGGAGCTTAGCAGCTCATTGTTGAGCGAACAGGTAGAGAAGTTCAGCTTGTTTTCAGATACTTAGAGCGGAGGCAACTCACCTGAGCTTCTCAGTTGGTCCACTTCCGTGGCAAGAGAGAGACGCTCAGAGAGACAGACTTGTAAAGCAGTCAGTTGCATTTTGGTAGTAAGAGAGGCCCTTAGCTGTTGAAGCTGTCGTTTTCTTTCATGCGTGAAAGAGCGTAGTAAAGAGCGTTTATTTGTAAAACGCCAGCACCACAAGGAGTAGAAAAGTGTGTGTACGTACCTATTCCGTAAACACAACGCACACACGCACACAAACACACTTATAAACTATTATACTATTTTTGACTGTGTGTTCTGCTGGAAGTAAACAATATTGTTGTCGTGGTCCTTGGAAATAATTAAAATTAAACTCGTCACGAGACTGCACACTCGCAAGTGGAAACGCAACATATTATCATCACTCTCTGTGTCTTATGAAAAATTACTCCATCTGTGCATCTTTAGTTTTGATCAGTATCATCATCTTAATCAACAAGTTAAGTTCCGTTTCCGATGATGAGCTCATCATTTTTACCACTCCAGCGATTTTCAACAATCTCAAGGGATGAGCCCTATGTGTACACGTCTGTGTAACCTTGTCAATAAAATAACTAAAAACAGCATGTTTTAGTCGATTTTTTAACTCACTTCCGAGAAGATTCACGCAAGATAACATCTTCATAATAGTTTTTTTTTGCAGTTGAAGTTCAAGAATAAAGCGACTGCGTAACGAACAGAGTGAAGTGATCTTGAAACTTAATTGAATATACTACTGACAATATTAATTGCTTCGTTTTATTCACTCACAAAAGGAAAACAAAGTTCTCTTTACATAAACTGTTACAAAAGAACATTCAGAATTTGATTACTCATTTTTTAAAAATAAAAGTGAAATAATGACCTGTGGCAAAAATGAATTTTAGTTCAGAAGCAAGAACAAATTGATAGTTGAACTGGCCCAGTTTTGAGAGTTAACCCTGTAGACTAATTGATAACAACCTAAATACATACCTGCCGTCTCGCACACTATATTCATGGAAGCATGAGTGGTAGCCGAAGTTCTCAAATTATTGTGCCCACAGCTCCCGTTGGTGAATTTCAAGAGGTAAGCTCTCTCTCTCTTTCTTCATTCCTAATTACAAAACATATTATATGATCACACATATTGCACCTGTTTCGTGCCAAGAGTTGGTACAATCTGGATTAAGTTCTAATAGCCTTCATTCCTGTACGGGTTTAAAGCTATTAAATTGTCGTATTGATTACAAACAACCTCAACCACATAATATACTGACTGTAAGTAAGTAATAAACTGGTCGTGATTTTACTAGAGAACCAAACAACCGCCAAGGTAGTTAAAGCGTACATACAATGTGTACACCAGGTATCAGAGTATGCGGTCGCAAGTGGACCGTCTACAGTGGAATTAGTAAAAATGAGACAAACAAAAATGGGATAGTCATGTCATCCACACGAATATAATCGCGATAACTGTTGCGGTAGATAAGTAGGTTTTTTATCCTTTCCAGGGTCCAGCGATGCAAGAGCAGAGCAGAGAAAGAAATATATCTAAGCGTAAAGTCATCTTCCCCCATAAATTTTTACGTTTTCGAGTGGACTACATAGTTAAAGCTGTTAGGTAGGCAAGTAATTGTTATCGTGTTTTCCCATCATGTACCATATAGTACCCCGTCCCAGTACGTACTTTCAGCCAGTCTCTCATTTTTAGACCATAATATCACCATCTTCAAATAGAATAAGAAAAAACAAAGCCTCAAACCATTATTTCCTGAACGCGTCTTTGTTCACGTCTGATCCTCATGTCATGTTGTTGTGAGCTCTATCTAACTACTTGAAGTCTTTATTTTGTAGCCTGAAATGCGTAATTAGGGGTTGTTTGCCAGGGTTAAAATTCAAACAATGTATTAAATAAATACGTCAATGGATCGCACTCTCCAGTAAAACATCTCACCATATAAGATTATAATGTCAGGTAAAAAAGAAGGAAACTTCATGTGTTGCTCCTTCCCCTCTCTCGCTCTAGAGAGACGTCGATGCGATCCCGTTTATTCATTACGCTAACACCAATATCAGCGACCAACGTTGAGTCTACAAATTGTACTTATCTTTCATTCACGAAACAAATTTGTTGCAGGTTTATTTCTAAAATATATGGCGTAAGTACTTCCCGTTACTGTGCGTTATAGAATGTCGTATTGTAAAATGTCTGTACGCACTGCAAAGGAGGTAGATAACCTGTTCCTTCAATTCCCTACCTAGACAGACGGACAGACACACAACGAGAGAGGGAGAGAGACAACAGTCATATATTCCTTAGAGGGACAAGAGGCAAGCAAACATAAACAAAATTGATATTGAATTGTTACATCTAGTTAAGTCTTTCTCGGTGTAATAAAGATAAGATATCGTGCCCCAGTTGAATTCTTCTTGTATCTACCTGACTTCAATAAGATTGCCTATATCACACGTCTATGGCTCGTTACAACTTATACATATTTTATTATTACTGCCCAAGTTCGGTGTCCAGGTAGGGTACAGTGGACTCCAGTGATTGTATCCTTTTACAATTGATAAGCGCAATTAACTATTCTCTTTCTTTTCATTTTATAAAAGTTTGAACTCAGTTTCATGTTTGTTTCATTTTGGTATTGTATTTTTGTAAAATGACAGTGGTCTATCTATATTTCTAAGTCCTTCAATGCTAGTGCAAAAACAGTTTCAGAACGCACAAATTGTTGTATTTCCACCTGTTGTGCCTCTTGCGTTCAGTATTATTAGACCTGTTTAAAGATTGCCGCGATCAGTGACAAAGCCTTTCAGATGTAATTTTCTTTTCTTTTTTTAACCATCCATGTGTTTCTAATAGGTTATAACTGTACTGAAAAAATTGACTTACCATTGTCGTATTATCAAAACTCAATCCAATACTTCATTGTTTATGCATATCAACATATCTACCACACGCAGCATTTGTGCTTTTCTCTAAGAAATAGAACCTTGTCGTAGTATCATACTTTTCCAGCAGCACTCATTCTTTTATACATTTCTTTGAAGTAAGCTATCCTCTGGGATTACACACAGTTAAATACAAACAATTGTGGTTATAAAGTGTATAAGAAAAATACTTGTTGAAAGGTCATACCCGTTAATTTCCCAACACTTGGTGACAGCCGTATAAAAAGAAAGATTTTTCTTTCTTGTAATAATATTATAAAAAGGAGGTTGTAAAAAGCCACATCTCTCCCAGGTGGTAATGCTTTGAATGTGTTTCTTTAACGTTCCAGTAAGCATTAGAGCAGTCGCATTACTATTGCCGTGTGTTTTTCTTAGGTGAGTTAACAGTGGAAAGGAGATGATGATGATGAGTATGATGACTGTTTGGATGCAGTAGTCCATGATGAAGGTGCTTACGTATTTTTGTTAATAGTCTGTGGCCCTTGTCGTCTTCCATGAATGTACCTGCACAGCAAAAGGTTGAATATATGTACATGTTTATAGGTGTATAAGCGCATTATTGGAAATGATCACAGTAGGCAGTAATGAAAATTTACGTATAGATTCCTGTGGTTTTCCTCTCGTCGTTTTAAAGACCAAAGTCAAATTTTTCAACGCTTGTTTTCATTTTTGATAATATTGTAAATTACCACTAACTTGGAAAAATACTTGGTGTTTACGAGAAACAAGAATTCATGTCTGAATCACTTGCTCATGGAGGAGTACTTAAAGCTCCTGTGCAATTCCACATTGTACTCCCTGCCGAGACTTAAGTACGACGGCTGTCCTGGCTTCTGAAATGATATATAGGTTGGGATGAAAAATTCATTTGTGTGTGTATAGAAACAGTTGTACGGACAAGATGATATAATGAAATGGTTTTAGAGTCCCATTCTACTTTGTTACAACAGCAATAACGCCATAATAGAATTTCCGAATTTGTAATTTTAGGAGTCAGAAAATGTTAACAGTTTTGTCTCTTTTTTAAAAGAAGGAGCAGGTCAGTTTTTTTGCGCCCTCTTCGGGTATATCAAATCTGACAATTTCTAGAATTTCAAGACGTGCTAGTAGTATGAAAGATCATAAAAAAATTTAACGAACGTTTTGTACGGCGTCATAAGCAATAAGATATTGCAAGAATATTATTATCATAAGCACATATCTAGGTAAACACAAAATAGTACTACAATTTACGTTTCGCAAGCTTAAAAAATGCTTAGCAACCCTTGCCTATTTTATTTTGTTTCATTTCAAACGGGGTGCAGTGTCACTTATTGTTAAACATTTGTTGTGCTAATATTCATATAATTTAAGCAACAGTAACCAGAGACTTATTGCCATTTGACATCACTATCCATTGAGCTACATTAAGTTGAAAACCATCTACACACCTGGCACTAAAAACTGACGACAAGACAATCTCTTGCTTTATTTAAAGTATCTTTCTGTCATAAAATAAATTTCACTCTTTTTTTAATGCTATCCTCATTTTTAAGTCTTCTCTAACTATGTTATTATTGCCCCATGCGTTATTTCCTAATGACAAAAAATTGCCATTTTCATCCAGACTTCATGAACATTGTTCGCATTTTTAAAAAGAAACGGGATGCAAATATCTCGTCTGTTGTCCTACGTTGTCTTTATTCTAGATAACAGTAGTAAAGACAATAATAAAATCCGAACGGGTTGTTAGAGTAAAAGGGTGTTTTTGTTGTCAAGCAGTGCAATACTAAAATTTACTTTCTTCTACGACAAACTGTTTAAAATGTATTCTAATATAGAAAAAAGGGGAAATGGTGACACATCTCCATATAAACGTAATAAAAATGCGACCACACACTTGTGTTTATTGTAGCTCTCTTATGTTTTATTGTTAATTTTTGTTTCTTCATTCGTCACCAAAA
>JAHZNB010004242.1:0-10381 GCA_027744295.1 Callyntrura guangdongensis
CAACTCTAAATCGACAACTGCCACACCTGCAGTCCTTACAGGCGACTTACACTTTTCTGATGAAAAGGAGTTGTTTCTTACAATTCCAATAGTACATGGATGCGATAATGTGAGAAAAATCTCGTTTCATTGGACAATAAAATGTTAAAAAAATTAATTTCTGTGCGTCTTTTCATCCAATTTATAGAGCACTCGCGCGGAGAACATAAAAACTGCGTATGTAATTTCACTTTGTCGATTGGCTGATTAAGCAAAACGGTACGGATATGAAAATCTTTCCGAAACGGATAGGAGTTGGTTCTTATTTAATTGTGCCCTTGTTCAGCAGGAATTTGTTACGCTTTACGGGCCTATAGGAAAAATTACAGAAAGCAATCAGAAAAGCAGCCGAAAAATTTCCCACACTATTGTCTCCTGGTCCGAAATCTGCGGTATTTGCCAAAATTGATGGAATTCCTTACTGCTTTGAAGAGGTAAATTTTTATTATTATGAATTTTTATGATATTATGTAATACGATTTGATTTTTATGTTACTAAATTTACTGTTCATAATAGGCTGCAAAGGAGAGTAATTTGGACCGACTCGCACGTCATGTCTGTTACAGTGGTAGTTTGTTTGTGGAATTAGTTAAGAAGGAGCCAATTAGTAATTAGGATCGTGCATTTGGATTGCAGAATCCCAGCTACATGCACGGGCAAAAATGCCAAGCTTTAGCTGTGCGGTATGCAAGGTGCTATTGAATGCACAGGTTTCTGTAATGATGTATATTCATGAATTGATATATGCTGCGTGAATTGGCCTCTATTACGAGGTTTCCGCTTTACTCACTTTAGGTAGCAGCCAACCATAATATTTTGACTTGTAGGTAATAAACTGGTTCCAATTAGTAATGAATGAATGCTTTTCAGTAAATGTTTTTCAAAAGGCTAGTATTACCTTTTTATTTTCGTGCCTCTAAAAATGCTTACATGCTTAATAAATTGTACACAAAATCAAACAAAATCAATTGTACTTTACTATACTTTATACTTTAAATAACATGTTTGATAAAACATAACAATATCATTTTGTTACAAAAGGTTAAGTACATAATTAAAATAATATTTTTAATATAACATAAAAAGGGTAAATCATTTTATGTTTTTTAAGGTTGTAGATTTTGTAGATATTTTTGTTATATTTTTTAATTTGTGGTGTAACTTGAATTCATGCGTCATTTAGTGATTATTATATAAAATTATATAAAAACTTGTAATTTGAAATTTTTTTGTTACATTTTGATTTTTAATTTTTTTGTAAAAAGTGGTTATTTATTTACATTTTTAACCTTCTGTTTGTGTATTCGCTTTTATTTACATCATTAGAGAACGCCTCCTTGGTATTACTGTACTGTGAAATATTTTTTTCCAGTCACCTGGAGGGTAATTTTCCTTCTCGTCTACTATTGCATCAGAAATGCATTTTGGCTCACAACGTCTCAAACTAATTGAAGCCAAGTCATAAAGCAAACGAATTTGTGCAGTTGGGTCTACCCCAGGGTAATGAGAAATTCTCGCGATGAAATTTGGTAATTTCTGATATATGCGTATAACACACTTATTGCATGGCTCTGGGTCATGCAGTGCTTGTAAATCTGTAATGAGTACATACACTAATTGGAAAATTTTAAAACATTGCGTAGCTTCTTTTAGAAACAAGGTATTTCTCATACATTTTACAGGATAATCTTCATGTGAATCTAGCATAAGTCCAACTATTGTAACCAAAAAACTTTGAAACGGTTGCACAGTATTTTATTCTCATGCGTTGTAATATCCACATTGAAAGTATACCTTTGTAGCCCCCCATATTATCTGACGGCGTCGCAAATTGTTGTGTAAAGATGTTTGTAGTGACTCATGTTTTTTGTGTAATACTATGATAAGTACTTGTTTTGAATTTGAGCCGTGTGGGAAAAATGTATAAACGGGTTGATATTTATGTTCATCTTGTCCTGTTGCCGGCAGACAATACGACAATTTTGCCATTCGAGCGACAACTTGGCGCGCAGTTGAAGCCAGTAGGAGTCAGTTTCCCTAATTTCTGGGCGTATGAGTCTACAAAAAAACTGTTTTCCTTCATTACTTAAAGCCTGTATACAAAACACACAAACCTTTTTGCTTTTTGAGATATTCAGTCTTTTTCAAGGCCACAGGCGGCACTAATGGTCTTAAAACACTTGTAAAACCGAACAAACCTTCCATGAAGTCTTTTTCTTTCATAAATGAAATTGGATCATCAACGCCTCGCAAAATCAGCAACTTTGAAAATTTCTCTGGCAAATTTTGAAATGCAGTCACACTTTCTTTTCGGATGGTAATGGTTAATTAACCGAAGTTCACTTTAATTTCTCTTTTCTATTGTTGCTGGGCAGATGGGCACGATACAAATGTTTGAACCGACATGGTTATAGCTCGTCCAAAAGGATTTGGTATTCAGAATTTTCGTCACCCGTGAAGCAGTCGTTGTCACAATTTTCCCAGTTCCCTTGTGTCACACTAGAAATATATGAAGTTCGTATTCCAAACTTTAGTGGTGGTTGCCATGTTGGAATATCGTAGCTGCGAGCCAAGAACTCCTTTATCATAGATTGAAATTCTGAATAGCAATCAAGGCAATACACCCCTGGTATATGCTGGTTGTGGCAATAATGGGTGTTACAAGAATTCAACATTTTTCGTGATGCTAGATATACACCCTTACAATTTTCTACAAACGCTTCTATACATTCCATGTTAAAATTTGCAGGTGCGCATCTATCCAAAAGGTAGTACATTAAAAAGGTAAAATTACTGAAGCGTTTAACACAATTTTCATTATCTCGATATTTTAAAACCAACTCGTCTAGTCTGGTTTTAATTTCATAATGCGTTTCGAAATAGACATGATCAAATATTTCCACAGGAACAATACTCGTTATCAATTGAAGTTGAGTCGGGCGAGTCTTGTGCAGCCATTTCTAGAGCCTTTCCACAGAATAATCTGTTCTTCATAGAATTCCGAAACTTGATTAATAGCTTCTAGACATCCAATTGGCTCGTGTGGTGCTAGCAGGTCGAAATAGCTATCCTTGAAACTTTTAAAACATTCTATACAGTAATCATCATTCCGTAATGCTTCACACTGAGTATACTTTTTTAAATGTTTATTATAGTGTTCTTTTACATCGGTTAAATGAGCCAAATTTGTCACTGTGGTATTGTTAGGTTTATGACACGATAGAGCAATCCTATTTAATAAATTTAAGGCAAAACTACCAAAGCAATTACCAAAGCGTGCAGTCTGAATTTGGAGAAAACGACTTGAAATTAGCATATAAACAAACTGGAAAACTGTCCGTATTGAACGTATCCCCAAGGTCTGAATTTACATTATCTGAAAAATCAATGAATGATTGCGAAGCCATTATGGCAACAATATTAGCACATCAAATGTAATGTGTTCATGTTATCTTGAATGGTAATTCAGTTTTTATCATATAACTTCTTGTGTTTCTCGTCGTGAGTGGCCTCAAACGTTTTTGTCTCCCTGTAAAATTGTATAACTTTGCTCACATCATCCCTAGTAAACGTATGCTGGTTGTCTAACGTCTTGTAAAAGTTTTCAATGAAATTTTGTAAGCATAATTTACATTCAATACCTTCGTGAAGATCGCTTAACGATTTTAGTACATCTTCTAATTTTGGGTACCTGGTTGGACCTTCTACCACGTCCTCCCCACCTGGCCCGTCACTAATATATGATTTGACCATGCGCCTGGCATGCAGATCTTTAATTTCCGAATTTGTAAACTTCCCACCAGCTCGGTCGGTACAATCCATATCTATATATTTTCTGTTAAATTTACAGAATCTGTCCCTTTAAGAAATTGATCAATCAAGTTGTTTGTGTTGGCTAACTCTTTGTGGAAGCAATCCGTCAATAGTTTATGTATATTAACAAACAAATGATGCGACAGCACCGCAAAATCCTGGCTCGCTGCAAATTCGGAACTAAATGAATTTTTTAAAATGGATTGAAACTGAATAAAACAGTGTAAACAATACGAATTACTATGTAACTGTGGCGATGTTACTTGCGTATTAAGTACGGGTCTTTTTGATTTTCGTGATTGTTGAAACCTATCAATATTTTTGCCTTTCCCTAAACCCAATGTTTTATTTTGTTCCATGTTAATGTGACATTGTCCTTAAGATTGTACATAACACAATCAGAATTAGAAAAAAAATGTAAAAGTATAAAACAATGTCTACGATATTGATATGATTAAGTTTTTTGGTTGAAAAGCGAGTCGTACATGTAATTGTGTACGTACAGGTTACGTTCTGGTCTGACTGACACAACTGGCCTCTGGTATTTGTTTTACAGACACAATGAAATAGACTGCACTGGTGATAGGACGGGTTTTCAGGTACCCTATTACTAGTATTTAGACAATAAAGCTGTTGCTTGATTGAAAAAACTGGTTGGGATTTTACATACAATTCCGTGTGTTCAAGATTATTCACACATTCATTAGATAAAGCAGATTGTACTATGAATAATATTAAAGTAATAATCATTTCACGTTCATAATTTTGCACTATTAAGAAATTATTATTTCTTACAAACCAAAGACAAATTTATTGTGCTCGAACTATTTTCCAACGCTTGGCTAAAATTACCTGAAGTAGGATATATGCAATTAAAATGCATGGGTTATTTTCCAATTTTGTAATCCAAGTATTTTGGTCAAACTGTAAATTGGTAATCAAATTTAATGTTTCTTCAAGTAAATTTTCCTATTTTGTACCAAACTAACTTTGCTTATTCGATAAATACGTAATCAAATCTGTTTCACCAAGACAAATTGATTTAACTGATTCTACTATAGTCAAAAGTTGGTCACAAGGTTCTTGCTTCCGTACCAACTCAAACATTTCATGCAAATTTTTCCCACCAATAAAACTAGTTTTTCCTATAACCAAGTTGTTTAAAAAGTTGACTGGAAATTGCTCTGCCAATTTTTTTTCACTGTGACTTAAATCGCAATATATTTTAAAACTATCCATCAATATCTTTAGGCTTTCAACATTGTCAATTTTGTTCGAAAATGGTACACATTTAAGCACTTCTTTTTGGAAAAATGTATGTAACAAGAGAGCAGATGAAAATTGTAAGATCGAAATAAAATGTTTAATGTCCTCCTTAGTGACGTAATTTGACAGTCCGTATATATCTAACTGATCCAATAATTTACGTAAAACGCTGCTTTGTTTTGCAAATTTAACATTTACTGTCTCCTGTTTGGACTCGTAGCACAGTTCTTCGGCATGACGTTTACACTTTATGATATTATTAATAAAACCAGGATGTTCTAATTTGAACAATGTTATTGCAAACTCATCAAAACTACAGTTTAGGAGATTGTCCAATTCCATGCTTTGAAAATGTATTTATAACGTTACACTTTTTATCCACTACACTCTTACATGCCGAGACACATGAAAACTTTTTAAAAAATGAAATTACCAACTTTTCATTTTTAGTCTTATTACTGCTAAATGAGAAAATTATTTTTTCAAATGAAATGCCGCGTAGTCTACAACTAAAAAAGTACAATAAGAAAAGAGCACAAGTGTCACTATTATCTTCTTGCAAATCCCTAGTGTTACTTTTAACGAAGGAAAAGTTTAATTTTTCAATTCCCCAGAAATCTGGTCCTAGCCCGTACGAATCAAAATATTCCACAAGAAATCTTCCGTCTTTCTGAAAACAATAAAACCCCACAAAGTGCCCAACTGCATCTCGCGTCGGAGCACAATGCAGGACAAGAATGGTGGGTGAGTGGGAAAGATGAATCTTATTTATATCAAATTTTGAAACAATAATGACGTGTGCCCTTCCCATTGTAACGCGTTCCAAAAGTAACCTTAACGTAGTACTATCCATTATGAAATGTAAACGTACGATTTTTCTAGCTCAATCAATTTATCGTCTACGTAATAAACGAGGGCAGTGAGATTTTTATTAAGGGCTGATGAAAATTGTAATTGGAGCCTAACATCCCCGTAACGGGAAAAAGGAACTCGATCGTCTTTAAATGAGTCGTCAGTGTAGTACAAAGGTACGATAAATGTTCCATACTTTAAAAACTCTTTAAGTGTTAGGTCAGTATTGCCCCCTATTTGTCCGATAATATTTAGAACATGACGGTATATTTTCATATATTTGTACTCTGACTTGGAAATATCTAGCTGATGAAACAAAAGTGGTTCACCGTTACAAATAAATCTTACAGCACTTAAAGAATTATCAGAAAATGTAAAAGGTGATTTAGTTACATCGCCGTTATATCCCACAGTATCTGTTAACGCTAATATTGCAAATGAAGGTACCTTGTTTAACAACTTTTCGCTTGTGTGCACAGAGTAGCCACTTGGTACTGTATAGTTTAAAGTATTGCGGTATTTAATTGGAAGGGAAAATCGGCCACCAGAAGACATGAAATCAATGTGATTCTTTAGTATTTTGGAATTGACCACATTTCTTTTTACGTCTAGATATGCATCCTGTATTACAATTTTATCTGTAAATGGGTTAGCTGCTGTTCCCGCTGTTCCTAATAACGTAAACAAGTTTGATTCCTGGTGCAATTTAATTCTAATTTTCACACCTGGTGGAATATACTTGTTTGCCTCAAAAACCGGGTCATTAATGACTGAGTAAAATTCAATAACGTTTTGGTTTGCCAATTCTCGTAGTTTTATGTAGCTGTTGTTTGTTTCTGTGTTTACCGACTCTTCTGTTTCTTTAAAGTAACCCTCCGAAACCAGTTTGTCTGATGCTCCTTTCGACGATGTAAGTAATCTATGAAAGTAACACGAATACGGGTAATTTTGACTTGCTCCACTTACCAAAACATCATTGAAAGAAATTTCAATATTTTTAAAAAGCGAAGAAAATAGCAAATTAATTGGTCTTGTTTTACTGTTTGCTGCCAAATTACCGTCCCTTGATTGTACTTTCAGCCGTAAATACAAGTAACTTTGTGCCAAATTTGTATAATGTTCAGTTGATGTCGGAATATTTATTTCCAAAATGCCATTATCCTGTGGAGAATAGGATGGATAAATCTGATCGTAAAATGAATGAACTACACTGACATTTGCGGCAGGTACTTTGGTTAAATCTAGAGCTTTAAAATAGCCTGGTTTCGATTTTAACGACTGTTCTTCAGTGTTTTTTTGTTTTGTTCTCTCCATTTCTAAGATCGCTTCTTGTTACGCTTGACAGATTTTTGTCTTTTGTTTTTCCTTGTGGTTTTCTTACGTGCACGCCTCTTGGTAGCTGAACCGGAACTGACGTTGCGTGGCTTTCTTCGTGCTTTTATGGTCTTCCCCTTTCCAACCATTGCACGTTTCCGACGGCGAGATTTTGGTTTCGCTTTGCGGTCGATTGCATCAAACGGCAATAGGTCGTCCGGAAGAGAGTCTGTCGCCTCTTGCGAATTCATGTCTAATTGACACTCACGATTATCGTTGCACACTACGTCAATCATGGAAATGTAATAGGACGAAAATGTAGCAAAATTGTGGAAGGATTTTTGCTCACTGGTAAAAATTCGTTCTCATTCGTGACGAGCATAAAATGAATCTGATTAATATAGGCAAATGCCACCTCTTTATATAGAATTCTTTGAGGCTCATACAAACAATCCACGTTTCCTTGTGCTCGCTTGACAACTGCTAAATACTTGAATGGGCGTGACGCAAGGTAATTGGTGCCGATCACGTCGCAGCAAATGTATATTGTGTCTGCTGGTTGCTTTTCCGATGGCAAATACTCTTCCAATGTTGATGATGCAATGTTTTGCCTTTTTTCAAGTCTTAGTGTTCCTGAAGAACTAAATGCAAAGTTTTCAGGTATTCCGAGATAATTGTTGAGATACTTTGAAAGTATTACACGTTTTTGTTCGGGCTTTATTTCATACTCAATGCTGTTGGTTGTTGGCAAAAATCTCATACTGACCTCGTGCCCATTGGTGTCCAAAACTTCAACAATATCAAACAATAGTGTTTGAATTGTGGGCTCTTCGTTTGTTTGTTGTAACAATACTTCAGATTGAATAATTTTTTGCTCTAAAATTTGGCCTATATTCCCAGTAGATTCCTTGAAAACTGATTCCTCCAATTCGACATCACTGACATTAGCACCTTGTTGCATTACCGTTCTACTGTGACCCAAAATTCGGTTAAGGGGTTCACTAAATACCACTTCAAATCCATCTGGTACATTTACGTTGATTGTCGTACCAACTAGTACACCACGACTTAGAGTTTTGTCAATCGTGACGTTGAATCCTTTTTTCCGCAAATTATCCTTTAGAATATTGATAAATAAACCCAAATCTGCTCCAATTTTTATAACATTGTAATACTTAAAATGTGTTGTATTTATAGTAATTTCATTGTCACCCAAAAATGTGTTGTAAAACGGTTTTGTTACCTGAGACACTGGTACCACGGGTTGTACTTTACTAGTATTATCGTCTGTAAAGTATGCCTTTACTATACCTACTTCATAGTTTAGCAAGCCCACAGAAGATGGAAATGTGTTACGAAAACTAAAATTTGTATTATTGGTAAATTCTTTCATGCAATAGTTGCTTTTTACGGTCACGTAAAAAGACATTTTTAACCGGCAAGACTTAGCTCAGAGCTCACGAACGTGCCAGCGATTCTTTCACCGTCCATTGTTTCCAATGCGAAACTGTAGACTGGATATGTTCTGTTTACTTTTGCCACCTTAAATAACATGTTTGAGAAGCCAGGACGGTACCCCTTGTGGAATACGAGTCTGGGAACCGAAACCCTCACAACGTCACCTGTGGAAAATTTTGGCGCCGGTCTTTGTTTCGTTGCCAACTTTCTATAACGAAATGCGAAAACTTCATCTTCATTAGAGGTTGTTACGTCAATTGGCCGTTTATTTGTTGCGCTGTTTATTCTTTTATTATACTGACTAACTATTAATTTTAATGCGTCAATGTACCGTAATGTATTATTAAGGGTCATGTACAAATGAAGTTTTCTTTTTATATATTTAATCATTACTTCACAGCGAAAAGCTTTTCTAGGTGAATGGGTCGAGTAGTTAATTATTTTGTACTTGCTGAACAGTTCGCGCGCATAATGGTTCCAAAATTCGCCCCCTCTGTCAAATTGCCACGACTGAGGCGCCCCCTTGAGTTGTTTCATTGCCAGCTTTAGACCGCGACTAACATACCAACCTGATTTGTATCTGAGTGGGATTACGCTTAATAAAAGGGAAAATTGATCAATTGTTACTAGGAGAAATTTTGTGTTATCATTTTGTCTGGAATACTTACTTACGTCGGCAAGATCTGAACAGAATGATTGTCTGACAGAGTGTGTAATCATTGCTACTGTGGTATATTTCCGTTTCACTATGCGATGCCTACTAAATGCTGGAATTGATGATAGGGATTTTTCAAGCTTTTTAATATCAACTCCATTCTTAAAGCTTTTTGCAAATTCGG
Source organism: Callyntrura guangdongensis (assembly GCA_027744295.1). NCBI lineage: Eukaryota > Metazoa > Arthropoda > Collembola > Entomobryomorpha > Paronellidae > Callyntrura > Callyntrura guangdongensis. Next base: position 9,583 of record JAHZNB010004242.1, read on the forward strand.
TCAACGACGCAAGCCCAGTAGGACTGTATAGATTTTTGTATAATCGTTCCACATATCTGTCTTCCAAAACCCTCTTCACCATTTTAACTTTCTGATATCTCGTAGCACTTTTTTGCAAACTAAATTTGATGGCACATTTACTCTTTTGAGAAATGCCAAAAACTTTTCAAAACTGCTTGGGCGTGGCCCAGTTCCGCGGCATGAGTACTCTGCAAATTCAATTAGATTAAAAGGCGTATCAAATTCCACAACACCAGTCACTAAAATTCCAAACTCGTTCCACCTTACACCAACACTATATAAGTAGTCCAACAACTTTTTAGCCCGCTTGGACTTTACCTTGTCAGTATTTGGTGGTATATTTTCAGTGCAGTCAGACAGACGGGAATATTCTGCTTCACTGCACAGGTAAAACATGTTCGCAGTTTCCATCATCAAACATAAGGTCTATGGTTTCATGAACCAAGATTTTTAAAATGAGAAAAATTGCAAATCTAACTGCTTTTCTACTTTTTTTAATTATTGCTACAGCTTGCTCAGCAGAAATGTTTCGCTTTAATAATCTAAGTGCCCCGTTGGCTTTTACTTCATCCGTTTTTATTGCATATAATACGGAATACACAATTGCTCTAATTTGCTCACTCGTAGCATTGGAAATTAGTTCCTTGTAAGTTTTTGAGTTACATTCTACAGCTTGTTTCAAAAAATTTGTATGACATATTATTCTATCCATTTCCCTTTATTTTGGCAAAAATATTCCAACGCCGCGTCTTGGGATAAAATGGTCCCTATATTTTAC
>JAHZNB010004243.1:0-13370 GCA_027744295.1 Callyntrura guangdongensis
CAGACGTATGACGACTGTAAACTCAGATCAAAGCCCGAAAAAAAGGCAAAATCATGATTTCGATTTCGAAGCCCGGCATTCTTCACAGGATACGTTTTAACACAAGTGTGGCATACCATTCGAAAGCCCAAATAATGCACTATCGATGTGAATGCTTTTAACGCACAGTGATTTACGTTCACAAGAGATATGGCTAAACGAAGAGACGTCAATAATTGTGATAACCTCCACGTACACTTGTCACACGTAGGACAAACATTATTCATCAGCAGTGAAATATGATGAGATGATCGACTACTGATATTATGTGGGCAAATAACATGTTACTACACACAACAGCCTACAAACTATTTACAAACTTGTATCTCATTTCGGTCATTGTTAAACGGATTTTTCACGTTGTCAGTCAGTGGTAAAAACATTTTGGTAAATTATTTGTCCGTGAACTTGAAATGTATTGTGGAGATACGTGTACAAGCTTGTTGAATAGCAAACACGCAGGCAAGCATACAGAAGGTAATAAATAATAATCGAATTCAATTTCAATAATCGAAATAGCCCTGTCATTGTTGACAAACATGTGTAACAGAAGTGGTAGTAGAGTGATCGGGTGTCGGTTGACCATCATCATCATTCTAAAAACATAATAGGATTATCACCATTATCAACATGTCGTGCTATATGGTTTATAGATGATGCTCAGGGAGAGAGAGAGAGAGAGAGAGAAGCTAAAGCTAAGCTATAAGCTTTATTATATCGAGTTGCAGATGCTGAATGAAAATGAGTAAAATGACCATTGAATAGCAAAAGTACGACAAGAAGAAGAAAAAATACACACACTCAACTTCAAGTGTTACATATTTATTATATCGCCCATGTTCCTACATTCACATAATAGGATAATGAGGTTTGTGTATCATCCAAATAAATTAAAATATTACGTCGATTTTATAATACGTAGCATTGTTATGTAGTTCAGTGTCTTTACAAACTAAAAGATCAACTTATCACAAACTTTGATCATCATCATCCCCGCAGCATCATAATAGGACACCATGTAAATTCTAAACTGGCTTTTATTTTTTTCGATTAGAACCATCAGATAAGAAAAAAAGCAATAATTATCATTAACAATGTGGTCGTCGTGCCTAATGTGCCGTAATAATATTGGATAAAGTATTGTGACAAACGGCGACGCCAAGTGCCACACCATCATTAATCCAATAATATCAATACAACAAATACAAAAACACTTTTAGGCACACAACACAACAACAAGGTAAAAAGACAGAAGATCGCAGTCAGCAGTGCAGTTTGCGTTTCATATGCACTCTTGTTGTGTGCGTTAGCTTCTTATAACAATAGTAGTAAAAATGATTAAGGTTGTTCAAAAACGAAGAAAAAAATAGCCAACGAACTTGTCCCGTTTAAGATATTCATTTTTAGTGGCGCTTTTCTGCGTAACAGCTATATTGATACACTTATTATTGGCATTTGATTTGTGTGTGTGTGGTATATGGCAATGACGTATCGTCAATCTTTTGATCGATTGATACACATTTGATTTTTTTCATACGCACAAAATTATGACTTTTTTGCAGCTATTACTTGGTCTCCCTCTACTCCTAGTAGAGTGGCCACGAAGACGGGGATTTTGGTTGCATGCGTTATTAAAAGGGTTGAAAACTCAAATCGAGAGATGCAGCAGTGTACGAAGGTCACTAAAATTGTCTCAGGTTACACCACCGACGACACACAGTCGTTTACGCTGCATTGAACACACACACGACAGTTTAGATGGTGGCAAGTGGCAATGGTGAATCCATTTAGTAGGCAAAGTTGCCAAAAATTTAAAATGTCATTTCGATCAGTAGTATAAAAAGATTCTGATTTCTGCTATTGATTTGCCATTTCATGTGCACAGATAGTCTATCATTAAAGTGGCGTCAAGACAAGAAAAGTCATTTTGAGGCGTAATGAAGAGGAATTGTGGCGGCGGTCTTGCGTGGTGTCATCTTGCTTGGTAAAGTAGTAATGACTGTCTCTGTGGAAGGTTATTATACGTGTACAATGAAGACTCCACAAACTTGAAATAATTTCTTACATTGTGTACATGCTGAATTTTTATGCAAACGAAGTGATGATATGATCTAATTGCACTCTACACTGTTTTTATCATATTTTTTGCATTGGCGACTGTCCGTGTGTGTGTCAGACAAAGATTTATGACGACTTCTCTCTCTCTCTTTTTACTTCTCTTCTCACGTTATATACTCTAATCACAGAAAATGTTATTGTAATAAAATAATAATTGTAAAATATTATATTCCTCTTTTTTATCCTCTCTTTTCGGGGTTCCTTAATCCTTTCTTAGTTGACTGTATACAAAAAACGCCGTCAGTGTCACTGTTAATGTAATTATTATTAAAGCTGTATTTTGAGGCAATTTTCTTGGGCGTAGTCAGTCAACAACACTTTGTATGTGGCGACCTGCTCAGCAGCAACACAACTGCACTTTAATAATTTCTGTGCATTTTTCGTTGTAAGTATTGCTAAAATTGAAAAAAATATAATAGTCTCCGCTGTTACAGTTTGCTTTACGTTTTTGTGTCCGTGTCCTCCCTCCGTGATTATTGTAAGTGACTCTTAAGTTGATAAAATACTCAGCATACATTTTTTTTCAGATATCTTGCATGTCCCCTACTAACATGTTGATTGAATGTAGTGGACTCCGTCACCGTTTTTTTTGTGGGAGTTGATGATGACGGCGAACGAATATTGCTTAACGCTTATAGGTATATTTCTTAGTTTGATTCTGATTAAGGCGGCCGGTGGTGGTGGCCCTTAAAATGGATTTACAAATCTGTTGAAATGTTAATACCTTCTGTAACCTCCACCAATAAAAGCATTGTGCTTCTCAGTATGTGTGTGTGTATTTGTATTTATGATTCTGACTTTGACTTTTTTTTGCTCGCAGCTGGGGATGGTAATTATTTTTATCCTCTGCAAATTTTTTTTTTTTGGTTACTCATCATCATCATTCCCGTCGTCCATCGTGGTCGTTGTTGTCAGCAAAAGAAACGTTGTAATTTCTCATTCCTTATTTATTACGATTACCGACGCGCATTATGTGTGTGAATTTGGAGTTATGGAGTTGATAATGATAGTTAAAGGGACGCACTAGCGGCAGCAGCACGGTAATAGTCATCACCGCGTGGGATGCATCAACATCAACAATGGAGTATGATATATGACTGTTTAAGAAGAGCAGGTGGCGATTGGCATTGACTCTCATTACACAGCAATAATAAACGTAAAGCGCAGAGAGGGGGAGAATTAAATGTTCAGCATCATCGGCGGGGGGATATCGGGAAAACGGCACTGACGATGATATCATTAAGTGTACCATCATATTTTTTTCATAATCACCAAGTCCTCAATAAAGTCATTACATGCGTGTCTCAAGGAAATTCCGACTGTATGCAAATTACAAATTACATTACAACTTGGGGCGATTATCCCATCCAGAATTTAATGACACGGTACACAATGAAGCAAAAATGATATAATAGGCACTTGGAAATTAAACGAAGCAAATTGAGCCTTCATTTTAGCAGCAGCACTAGAAACTATGAAACAATTTAAATGAAGCGCTAACGAATATAATTTTGACAAATTTTCCGATAATCCCTATTCCCAACGCACGGACCACGGGAAGGGCATTGATCACAAAGAAGTGTAATAACAAACTCAACAACTAACTAATTTACAGACATTTTTTGAGAAAATATATTCAAATTCCTTCCAATCTCTATAGAGTATTATGTAGTGTGTGGTGGTGTAGGTACATAGATATTTAGTTTTTTTTCGACATTTTTTAATGACAGTGACACAGGTAAACTGCTTTGTTATTTTATGTATAACGTTTTTCGCAAGCGTATTACGCACAACCAACATGCATAATCATGAGTCGGCCCTTGCGAAAAAAATATAATTCTAATCATTTTTGCAGGGAGATGCTGATTACAGTTAAATTCATCACCAGTAATTTTCTCTTGCAGAGCAGATCTTCTAAGGGTATTATTAAAATTTGTGCGTAAGGATAATAAATCAAGTTTGGAATTGGTCCTCCTCACAGTCTTCTCCTCTTGTCTTGACTTTCTACAAATGCTTACCTAAGCGTGCTGTGCATTGTGTCAGTGTGCGCGCAATGTGCATACATAGAGATGCTACTGATTACACCTTACATCTTTTTTTGCTTGCGTTGTTTTGTCTTGAGCGAGAACACTTCATGACTTGATATAATATATATACTAGTCTAGTAGCATATAGACATGTAGGTATGTAATTACACCCGCAGTGGCAAGATCACCCCTGCCATAAAATATAATCTATTTAAACGAGGTAACTTCCGTGCTTTTTTCATGTTTGCTAAGTGCACCGCTGCTGCGTTTGGAACAAGTTGACAAACGAGTGGTAAATGTGTACACGCACGCAAGGAAAGATATTTAAATCTGCAATGACGCGATAAACTTGATGATGATTAGGTTCAAAACTCAATGTTAACCGTACTGAGATGTATCTTGTTTGTATCCCCGTCTTATAGTTCAAATACGAATGATTCGGCAAATTTATTGCCGTGTCCTCCTCCCTTGTTCGCTTTCAGTAGTAAATACGTATAATTCGTAATACCAATATTATAAGATAATTATAAAGTGATATATCACACACACAGGTAACAACTTGCTCTCTCTCTACGTGATACAATTTGAAGGAGAAAAAACAAGCTTCAGGCAACACGAGGCATGGCAGGTAGGACACTTGTCTTGTTTGTGGTACACACACGCATGCAGGGAAAACAAACGACTGATATAATTACCTGCGGATGGCAAGTGTCAATATATTCAATACAAACTTTAAATATGGCAAGGAGGAATGTCTATTTATCGTAATTCATCATGTCTATCTGACTTATTCAGAGAAATTATATCGTCACCATCATCGTCATCATCATCAGTCTTCGTCGCACTCCCATAATCCTTGGTCTATATTGATACCTGCAGAAGATACGCCGGGGACGGACGACGTGATCGGAAGTTGAAAACTGTTGATAGGCATAAAAACACACGCGGAGAAGGAAATAAATAACGACTGACTGGGTCAAATCGAGAATAAAAACAAAAACACGGCAGTGGTGGTGACGGTGACTGGTGACATGGACACGAGACATGTTTCTTATTTCACTGTATAAAGTAAATACACAGGTCACCCTGTCGTCGTAATCTACAATCTACAACCAACATTGAACGAACATTATGCAGTACCTTAAAACAAAAATATAATATGCTTATCAATATTTTAACGATTGATGATTTCAAAGTAAAGGTATTTCAATGTCGTTTTTTTGTTGAATTCATCATCATCATCGCCGTAATTACTGTGGCAAGGAGGAGCAAAACAAAAATTTACTCAGATACACATTTAAATAATTTAGATTCGCGTCAAACTTAAAAAAAGTCAATTTGAAGCCGTAAAAAATTTATTATGAAGGGAATATCTGCACGAAACATTTCCATCAAGCGGCACTAGCACTACTAGAAGTAGTATATACAGTTTACACATTGTTTGTGGTGAGTCATTATTTATATTGCCAATAAAAACTCAATTGATTACGATTTGGCAACTTTTTTGGCTGCCATTGAATGGGGAGGAGGACAGTAAAGATTATTAGAACATAATATTTTTGAAGGGAATCATCATCACACACAGCACCATCAACATTTTCTACAGGCAAATGACAACAAAATGTCTAAAACAAAAACATGATATCATTTGTTTTTTTTTCCACGTGCGCTTCTCTGTCTTTTTATTAACTGCAGAAAGCTTTATTTTTATTACATGTTATTATCAAACATTTCCATCAAAAACATACAAATCTAGTGTCAAATGAGTGTATTAACAACAACGAGCAACAATGCCAGATAATAAAAAAGGGCAGTAGTAGTAGCAGAGCATTGTTATTGGTAAAGTTAAAAGAGTCATTGCAAATTACATGTCGTCTGGTCTAATTTACCTTTACTTGGCAGTTTTATAACGGCTTACTAATATCTATCATTGCTGCTGCTACAGCAGCAAATAAGTCAGTAAAAATGCAGAGGGTGTTATCTGAGCAATGTTTTGTTTGTGTTCTTGAGTGATTACATATACGATGGAAAATTAAAGTGTGAAATGAAACGTAAAAAGGAAAATAAAGAGATTAACTCCAAAAGAATGAATGAATTGGTGGAGAATGAATGAGGGAGGAGGAGGAGGATGATGATGATATGATGGTGTGATGTGCGTTGTTTCATATCATCATCATCACAAATCATGCGTGACTGTGACCGATGGATGACGACGATGATGATGATGATACAAACAGAAAACGGTGGACACAGACATTTTGTCTAGAGAGAAATGCAGACAATCAAGTATTCAACCAACTGTGTCGTATGTGACAACTAAACTTTGTACAGTACACATGTTTTTTTCATTTGCTCCCAGCAGCAGCTCCCCACTGAATGATGGAATAAAAAAGATTAGATCGCGTAGCATTTTTCTGTTTTGTGTTTTTATTTCCAACTCTGCCTCCGGCATCTCTATACACTCATCGTGATGATGATGATCATCCTTCTTTCTCATATTCAAACGAACTTGTCCAATATATCAAGTGATTACGCCAGTTTATTTACGCACAATGACCTTGCCTTGCATTTCCACAAAACAAGACGAGCTAATAAGAACAACTAACTACTTGGCCACACCAAACACGTTATTATCAAATTTCAATGCGGTGCATGCGACGACTCACGCACAAAAAATTATTATTTTTTCTACAGAGACTAAAACAAGCGGGAAACTTGTAACAAATCTGAAGGCAGACACAAAAATATTTTAGGGATGGTGAGATGTTAACCACATATAAGTAGGTGGTAGCACAGGGCTCGTTGATAACGAGTGGGGATTGATGGCGATGATGATATTGATGATGATCTCATTGAATTCATATTATTTAACTGGCTCAGACAGACATCAAACATGTAGTAGACGCGTCGTTGTTACAAAAGTATCACTGGTACTTGTGGTGGTGTGTAAGGAGAGATGATAGTTTATGGGGGTAGGAGAGCGCAGGATCTTGCAAGAAAAACAGTAATAGGAATTTGTAGATAACATCATTTCTTATGCTAGCCAAAGAAGCTCCATTGTTGAATGTCGAATTATGAATTATGATGACATTATGGCACTTGCTATAGTCCAAAAAAAATCAAAAGATGAAAAGGAGCCAAAGTCGAAGAAGAAATATCAAGATCACTACTCTATTCAACCTGTTCCGCTTTTTCCTTGCCTTATTAAAACATTTTGTGTACTTTTTTGGCTGGCTTACGAGTGAGTGTGTGTGTGTGTCCTAGTAATTGTAGTCGGTCGTAATAATAATCAGGATGAGGAGGATGTACCTTTGCTGTCACTATATACAAATCACTAACAGTAATCATGTTCGTTTATCGTTTCAATCATGTTGCGTTGCATTATCACGTGTGTATACACTGTATTGCCTTCTTAAGTTTTATGATTTTTTTGCTTAATCTGATTTTTAATCTGTCATGCGTAATACATTTAAATTTTAAATTAAAAAGGGCAAAACAGGCTGTCCATAAGTTTTTTGTGTTATATAATAGGACAGTCTTTAAACAGTCGAGTTCCCTATAGCTATGACCCTACCTGAAGATTATTTTTTTCATTTTTGGATTGGATCAATACACGATAATAATCGGATCATTATTAATTTTAATGGTTATAATACATGATTTGCTTATATAATAGCAAAACCACAAGTCTCATTGTTGTACATGTCGATGGGAGCAGTTTACGTTTGCTGTGGCATGTGTCATGTCACCAATCATCTTATTAAGTAAATCTCGGCATGTTTTTAAATTGGGGGTGTATATGAGAAACTGACGAAACGACATGTGAGCGAAATATAAATGAGGTTTATAACAGATTTTGAATTAGCGATAAAAATTAATGTTCTTGGTCACCACCATCATCAGCAGTAGTAGAACAGCGCAGCGTCGTCCTCTACACGGATTATACGGTCAAAATAGTGTTTCACCTTGAACGTCCTTGAGAACTCTATTGTAGTACTATATAGGCTATTCATTGTGCGTTGCTGTGCGTGTGTTTATTAGTTTATTGCTGATTATAGATTTCTTTCTCATTAAACTTTTGATTTGCCTTACTAATTAAATAGAGCGACAGTTTTTTCTACATCGGCCGTCACGAATGTAAAAACCACAAACAGTATTTTATTTTACCTTCCCAACCAATCTGGCTGGATTCTACGTGGATAAGCGAGATAATCTTTGGAAATAAACACAATCTTGTTATTATTACCAAACGCGTGCATCAACAACAGCAAATGTAGTTATTAATTGCTTCATTGTTTAATCTTATGTTTACCCTTCTTCGGCAATAAGAACGCGCGCTGTAAATGAGAGATTCTAACGGTTGCAACAGTATAGCCCAGTGGCCGCCACGCTTGGTTGAACAAATCTAAATTCAGGCACACAACAACCAACCCCTCGCGATTGTTCATTGTTGGGTCTGTTCTGTTATTAAAACCGCTTTAGCCAAACAACAAAAGGTAAACAAGATGGGTATAATAGAGAGAGAGAAAAATTGTTGTACGATCATAAATTTGATTGCTTTTTACTTTTTATTGCTTTTCCCCNTCTGTTATTAAAACCGCTTTAGCCAAACAACAAAAGGTAAACAAGATGGGTATAATAGAGAGAGAGAAAAATTGTTGTACGATCATAAATTTGATTGCTTTTTACTTTTTATTGCTTTTCCCCTTGTATTTTGGAAATATTATGCATCTAACACATATCGCATGCGTAAAAGCGTTAGTGTAAACCACGCCGTTGCTGTTCTGGTTTGCCCACCATTCCCACCTGTTACGCAGTACACCGGCTTCTCTTGCCAATACTTGCACCCTGACTATTATTGAGTTTTTTATTGTTTTTAATATTATGTCATTACTTTTGCTCCGTTTATTGCTGTTGTTTTCATTTTTTAAATCAAATCTTATCTTTTGTAGTCGCCCCTTCTCTCTCTCTCTCTTTCGTCCAAATCAGAGAGTTGAATTAATATAGGGGAGGGCATGGACACACAGCGCTTACCACGAAACATTAGCTTCGTTTGGTCTACACAGGCTCTGCTCTACTCTCGTGGATAAGTGTGAGCAAAGCAAACACTATACGTCAGTCGATAATTGAAGAGTCGAAAAGAAAATTGAATGGAAGTGATGATAATTTGCAATTAAAGCTAACAATAGCGTATTACACATACAAGTTGCTAATACACAAAACCTTTTTGATGCCTTATTTTTGTGATACAATCAACACAATACCTAATGAACATACGTACGTACACAGCGAAATTATATTGTTGGCAAATAATCGGGATCAGGAGTGTGCGCAAAAATGTGCGCATGTGGTTTTATGTCCCTATATATATCACATGGTCGTTCCTCATGATTCCACTTTCTGTTGATCCACTTACCACAATGTGTCAATTGATGGTGTATTCTTATCAGTCTCAAGCTTTTACACAAGAAATTATATAATTTATAAACGAAACAACGAAAGTCATAAATTGAAAATTGCTATAAATCTTTCAATGACTGACAATTAGCAAGTCGCAAAACAGAAGAACGCCATATTAGAAAAGGGACATAAAGTTGTATAAAAAAATGTAAAAAAATGCCCACTTTGTTGCACTTTTCATCTCTGTGGATAAATACACTCCTTCATTGTCTGGCCATTTGGCTGGGTGGAATGGCATTCTAAAGTCGGAATGAATGAAATTTGGCATTAAATACAAGTCAAATGACAATCACAATTGATGATTCGGCAATATCGGCGTTAATGTTGTAAACAATATATGATATACACGCGTATAAATTGTATACAAATGAAGTTAGGTAAGGTGTTGGATTGGCATTTAAAATATAATGATGTGTAAAATACATTAATTTATTTATACCAAATGAAGTCGATTCTCGTTTGATTAAACATGAATGCGCGTAAAACATGATAAATGAGCAGCACATTGGTCATCAAGATTCAAGGGAGAGAGTATCGTCGTCGCCGGCATTTTTTCCTGAGGGCCGGTTTGTTTGCAAAAGCCGTGCATATTTGCACTTGTTACAATTACAAGTTTTATCTGACACTATTAACAATACAAACGACAAATTTACAAGAAAAAAATGTAAATATTCTCAACCAAAGGAACAATAATCCTACAACCCACACGTCTATAGCTGGTGGTGTGATTAGAAAGACCATTATTATCTCTATTACCGATATGCCTGTCGTCAATAGACGCTCTACAACAATCGACAATCAGCTGGTAAATTGAATCATTACTCATTTCCATATTTTAGTTGGATTATGTAAAAATGTCAAGTTCACTGTTTCCAAATTGGAAGCGATGGATGTAATCAACGATTTTCAATGCTCCTGGGTCTTGCATAATATATTAATGCTTTGCAACGTGTAGCCAAATCCTTTGGAAATCTATTAAATTATATAGTAGGCAAAATACACCCTACGTAGCATAAAACCATAAAAATGTCAAATGTGGCTTGTCGGTCTATATGTGTAATCTTCTACTGCGACTCATCCATATTCATTGTCTCAAGTCGGACTGTCGAACAATATTATTATTTTACGACGACGATGATGATGGCTGTGGTGATGACTGGTTTGAGTGTTGACTGACCAGTTGGTTGGGCCTAACCGTTTAGCCTTAATTATTTAATTTGCAAATATTACTTATCACAGAATAAACTTTTTTAAATGCAACAACAACAACTCATATTGTTCAACGTAATTGTTTAATATTTCCTTTGAACTTTCCCAATTTTTACGCAGACAATTGATCTTCCTCTATTTGAAGGCACGTACATGAGGTAAAATTCTGGATCAAATTCATGAAGAATAATACACCAATCAGCAATGTAAATATTTTCGTAAAATTAAAAGTAATCTACATATATTTGGTTGCATGTTATGTTAATTTGATCGAAATCAGTCCAGCCAGATCACGTTCTCCGTCAAAATTTTGAATATTTAAGGCAGTTAATGTCAACCAGCACCAATGTCGGTACATCTTAAAGCATCCAAGTTAATTAATTTTTATCAATATGATCCAATTATTTTCCAATTACGATGGAGGATGCGAAGAATTTGTGTGTGTGTGTGTGTGTGTGTTTGAAGAAGGTGTTGATTTGATTGGAAAATATCAACATTGCTAATTAATCATTTAATATACCTACATCCACATGCGTAGCAAGTTTATCCACTTAATATGCATACTGCAGAATGAACATAACCGCAGCCAGTCTTTTTGTAGTAAATGGCAATTTCAGGCATTCAGAGCAGCCTAAATAAATAAATAACTGAATTAAAAATGGAGATTTTATTGACATCGCTCCCTACATTCGTGTGTTCATTCCTCTCTTTTTATGTATTTATTTTAGCACATAAAACACTAATAAGCTGGCATACCACAGCAGTGTAGAAATACTTAGGCACTTGTTGCAACTTTCTTCAACAAACAACTTTGTTGACTTATTTGATCAAGGGTGTCTTTCTTTCAATCCCCCCACACACAGTCATAATAAGTGAGATGCTAGTACAATCCTTCGAGATTAAACTTGTTGAACTAATTTTTTGAATTGTAAATTAAACTGATCATTAATGATAATAAGAAGAATGCGAGACCTTAAAAAACACAAACTCCAAACTGCTCAAAACTTCAAGCTGACTGTTTTATTACTTCTCTTCTGCGCATGTTTAGCTCCTGCCTTCCCAAAGACAGTTTGAACAGCTTCTGCTGTGCCGGTTGTATTATAAGGCATTGTTGATTTGAAATGGAGATGAAATTTTAATTTATGGAGATTTATGCAGTGAAGACAACGGAATTTTATTGTTGTTTGATTGGTGCTGTATATTAAATTTTTTAGGTAGTACACGTCCTCGCGTCCATAAACTCCCGTTCGTCAGCTCTATTTGTTAACTATAATCATTTTTTTTATAATTGTTGCAATGTTCTATTCCAAAGAAAATTATATGACCACATTAATATTTTATTCCTGCCTTGTGTCTCTACTCCTGTCTTGTACAAGTAAGGATTAAGCAATCAAGAACGGAGATTACAAGGAAAATTGGATATTCTATATGCTGCTAACATTCCTCACCACTAATCACCCTCTAGGCAGTCAACTGCTGGGGAGTTGGAATTTGGTGTGCTCGGTGAGCAACTCGTAAAACTAATTCCAAGTCGCCTATAAGTTGTCATTCATCACTGACATGGAGCATTGTTGCTAAATTAGTGGATCTCGCTTATCTAATAAACCAATCATTGGATGATCGTGGCTTATTTTTATGTGGGTAACTCCCATTTTATTCGCTTTACTCTTTAAATTTACATTTCATCATATGGATGTCTTCATTTTTCCTATTTTAACCACACACGCACACACAGATGATACGGTTTGCGCTGTCTTCTTGCCTTATGACGATGACGATGAAAGGGAAAGGACGAACAAGGAACACAATCCTTATACCCAAGAGGTGTGAAATCCCCAGCAAATTAGTATAAAAATATCAATATTATTTGGTACATGGGTGATGATGACTATGACGATTTTGGCGAAGAATCTCGATCCCTCTCCTCTTTTTGGTACATGAAGCTCCTGTTCTGCGCGAATCGACTGCTGTGTAGTGTCTTGTCTCTTAAACGTTTCCATATTGCCCATGTGTCATTGCAGGTGATTTTGTCAGCAGTTTAGTTTACTACTACAAAACTGTCACCGTCTTGCCAAGTCGCCAGCAGCAGTTGCAGCGACAGTTGTACTCACACAGCATACATTTCAACGGGTCTCAAACATGTCACTAGTAAAAGTTGTAAGTAAGCAAAAAAGTATACGTATATTCTTGTTCTGCTTGCATATTGATGCCATGTTGCTCCTTATCAGCGACAAGTATCTGTATTACAAAGTGTCTTGGTATGTGGTCAGCCAGTCAGTTCAGTCAAGACTTGGTGTCAAGTCTCAAAAATAAATTCTTTATTGGATCACATTGACATTGTGTCTCCTTTTTGAAAATGCAAACAGATTGCAAAACAATTGAGTCACTTGGGATTGGAAAGACATTGGATTGTTTACTGAGAAGGTGTTTATTTATGTATGGGGATCATTCTCACCACTACCACCACCACACAACAACAACAATCAATGGAAAAAGAATATATCGTGCTAAGCTTGT
>JAHZNB010004244.1:0-20130 GCA_027744295.1 Callyntrura guangdongensis
CCGTTGTACAGACAAGGAGATGCAAGGTTGCCGCTTAACCGACTTCCCACTCACTGTCGCTTTCCTAACACACACACACACATAAACATTATATGCATAATAAGAACAACAAAGACGGATTTCTGTAGGGAAAATGTGTACGGGGAGCGACGAAACAAGAAAGAGAGAAACATCATCATCATCATCATCATCATCATCAGTAACATTTATTTTTATTATTATATCTTATTAACATTACACTACGTATTTCATCATGATGATACAGTGCTGTAGTCGTTGATTCGTTGCAAAAGTAGACACTGCACACTAGAGTCTCCTTTTTATGCATGCATTGCTGAGCAGCAGATTGAAGAGAGTAAAGCCGAAAAGGATCATCATCGTAAGGAGGGTGTAAAATGGTGACAGGGATATTACATAGTATGGACGAGGGTTTGTCGTGGTTAGAGTGTGAAGAAGTAAAAAGCAGATTATATTGCACTATTCAGCATATCGTATTTTACTTTACATGGTAAGTTTTCATCTTGATGACGATGAGATGACGACGACGGCCCAAAAATCATGATGAGGGTGATGATGATAGTAATGACCAAGAAGGGATTTCGCAATTACCCATTTCAGGGTAGCCCCTGGTCCGCTAGAGGCTCTTTTTTAATTCCTCTTCTTTGTAAATGTTTTTTTTCTTCTTTACTTCTCTACCACCACCATTTCTTCTTTTCTTCTTGACTCACCCTGTTTTTCAGTTACTATAACGCGTGTTTGTATGTGTTGTTGTACTTTGCCTTGTCTTGCCTGCTGCTGACTTTTCAAGATTGACTGAATCATGCTGACGATGACGACCACGATTCAATAATGGTAAATCACCCAGTTTCTCTCTCTCTCTCTATTCATTCACTTCATCACCATGTTAGCAATTTTTATTTGCTAAAATTTTAATAAAACTTTTTTCATGTTCTGCCTGCCTACTTCTCTGCCCCTGGCTTTTTAAGCATACCTACATCTCAAATGTACTTCACCACCACGCATTCATGCCCTTCTTCTTTCGACATCCCATGGACAAATCTTGATTGTTAATGGTGGCAGGTAACAGCCAACTCCTTTTTATCCGTTCGTTCTTGCTTATGTCCATCCATCCTCTTTTCTACTGACTGACTGACTGAATGACTCTGAGAGTAGAATATTACTTGTGCCCCTACAGGCACGACAAAATCATTAACAGCAAAATATTAGTAGGTACTAGCCGTGCTCTGTGTGAGTGCTAGTCAGGTATGCAGGCAGGAGGACTATTTTCAAAGGGAACATTGTCTGCTGTTTGGCAACGAACGACGGGTACAAAAATGAAGAAAAAAACAACATAAAGATGAGCCTTCAAAAGTGCGATTCGGTAACCAGTCAGCCTCCCCCTTTGCAAATCTTTCTTTTTTTGGCCTTTTAATGGAGCAGATGGGATTTACACTTTTAATTTTTACCTTTCAAAGCCCTACTGCTGCCTATATTTTTCCTTCTTCTTTTCAACAACGGATTCACTTGGATGGATCGTTGCCGTTGCTGACGCCGATGATGATGATACTAAGATCCTTTTCAAATTGGAAGGAAAGACGAGATACATTCCTAAATGAGACACGACAAGTCCTCAGGGCCTCCGCGTATGCATTACGAATCGCATATCCTTCCAAAAAAAGCTCTCAGGTAATTTTTTTGGTGGGCATGAATAAATACAACCACGTACCCAGGCATAAGCATTTGGGTAAAAGAACGTCAGATACCTCGTCGTCGGCCGTAAAATCACAAAAGACGTGCATGCATACCACACTCACAAGAAGCATTCAATTGTATTGAGTCTTTTTGTACTGCTCTTTTGCTCTTACATAAATGGAAAGTTGGAGAGGGTTTCGTGCAAAAATTTCGAAACACGCCATCATCGTCGTAATTCTCACAGAGAGCAGCGTCATGCGCTTTTCATCATCATTATTATTATGAGCAGCAGAAAGAATCATTTCTCTGTATGTACGTGTGCCTGATTTTCTGCAGTATCTGTTGTCTATATACATTTTATTCATTCACCCGCTTCTCCTTCTCAAAAAGGGAATAGAGGGTAAGTAGTAGGTAGGATACGGGATAATTTGCAGAAATAACATGTTGAATATTGAAACTCATTTCTGTTTTGGGCTGACTGGCATACAGAGAGCTCCTGTGGTCATCATCGTCAACATCAACAACAACCTTACATAAAATACATTGTATAGCGTATAAAAAACAACAAGCAAACATGCATGCATGCAGTGCACAAGTCTGTTTACAAGTTTCCAAGGCTACATGCATACAATGTACAATACACAATGTTTTTTTAAAAATCGCCTCAAGCTAAATATGTATGCTTAACCGAGAGACAGAGAGCCGAACAGAGAGGTACGATTCGGTACCATCATGATCCCGTCGTCGTCGTCGTTGTCGTCACAGAAAAGAATGGAAAGATTCATTGTATGCAGAAAAGTAATACCATGCAGACGACGACAATGAGTGTTTAGCTTTAAAACACTTCGTATAAAAAGTGACGGTGATATTATGATGAGAGAGTGGATGCGGATGTGAAACTGTACTAGATTCTAACCAATGACTGGTAGTAGGTAAGTAGGAGTTGTCGCAAATCGCATTTTTTTCGACGACTTCAATCCAACGAGAATTTTACCGACTCTATACTATTCCCACATCTTCATATTACGGAGCATTATAGCAAAACATTGTATTCTGTTTCTTTTCTACTGTTGGATATATAGACAATCTTCACTTGACCATGTAAAATTTCTCGGATACGTATGAAAAAAAAAAATCTTTGAAAAGTAAAAGAAAGAAAAAAGTACATGGCAAGTTGTTGTTTTTATTAAGAGAAACCATTTAGGCATATCGCCACATGTATCTAATTTTTTTATGGCTGATGTTTGTGCTCACAACAAAAAATGTTTAACAACAGGAAAATTAGGTGGGCGTCGCTTCCAAAAAATTGTACGATGATGATTCACAAGACGTCGTGGTGGTGATGGTAGCAGTTACTAAACAACGAAAGTAGCAAAGCAGCAAACCGAGAAAACAAAACCACACGTTGTACTAAATATCTCTGATGGATGATGACGATGGTTCAGCAAGTTTAATGAACAAGAAAAGTGGTAGTGGTAATGGTGCAGTCGTTTTCGTTGTACTTTACTCCTTTCCTTTTTATTTGGAACGTGCACTCTTTCCTGAGTCACCAAAACAGCAGCAGAGCAAAGCAGTTGTACCAGTACTCAAAAGACAACAACTGCTACAAACAAACAGTAGAGCTGTCGTCTTTTGAGATCGTCATCATCACGCATCATGAATGAGGTAGCAGCAGCAGCAGAATAAAAGCAAGAGCGTGTATTATGTTGGCATGGTATGTAAATATTCACGAATGTCTCATCACCATCGTCGTCGTATATATTTGTTAACTTTCTAAGTGAAGAAGTATTAGTTCCGTATCACCTACTCAGAGAAAACCGGATTTTATTGTTACGTCGTCCACGTACCACATATTATTATCATTACTGTTGGCCATGTACACATACATACAATTCACATTAAAAATAATAATCAGACATTGTACAGATGATTGGTAAAATAAAATAAATTTTAGACCGACTGACAGACTGGCTGATAAAAAAATGCCCATGCTTCTGCTGACACGAAAATGGGGTTGCTTCCTCTCCCCATCCACTCTGATTTGCAATAGCAGAAATGAAAAAATAATATGTACCTACCTGTATCCTATACACTGATGCATTTTATCATCATCATCAACATCATCATCAGACATGCATATAAATAATCTGCATTTTTTTTGGTAATACCGAGTCGAGTAGCTAGCTATTACGTGATACCCATCATGATGATGATGATGTGATGTGTATCATAATATAGGTTAGTATACTTCCATGTTTAAGAACGGCAAGCTGTTGCTGCTGCAAAATAGCAACATGAGAAAAAATTGGAATGGAAACCGGTGATTTGGCAAAAATCGAGTTTGACTCTACATCCACAAGTTTGTTGTTATGTACAGAGCAGTGGTGGTAGTGGTAGTAGTGGTAGCAGCAAGCAACTCGAAAGCAAGATTTCAGACTTTTCATCATTTACAATTCGTCAAGGTTATTTGATGCTTTGTTTTTTTTGCTCGTCCTTTTAAAACGTAAACAACTCAACTTTCCACGTATGATTTACATAAAATGTTCCTTCCATTGCACATATTAATTCAACTCGCATCGGGCAATACAAGAGCACTCTACCAATGTTTTCCCTGGTGGTGTAATTTTCTATTTAAATATACTTTGTCCTTCATTTTATTTCTTCTAAAAAAAGTAACCCTTCACACAACAGCATTTGGCCTACTGAACCATTTTTCAGCGCATGTTGTTAATTACCACTACTGTAAGTTTACATAGGGGTATTATTTCTGCCATTCAGTAGTTAAAGTTTGCTGAGAAAAAAAAACAAAGCAGAGCATAAGAATAAAACTCCCATGGAAAGTCTAGTCTAGAAATGTTATTTTCTGTTCTCTCTGTCTGTTTCGTTGATAAAACGACAAAAAGGTAAAGATGCTACAAAAACTGGTTCAGAATTGGTTTCAGAAAAGAAACGCGGACCCACAAAAGTTAGTTGCTATATACTCTTTGTATGATTATATATGAGAGTTTGGGTTTGATAACGTCACGTCGGCTCTTTACGTGGTTTTTTCACAAGTTTCCCCCACCACCAATTCGACCTGAATTCGGAAAAAAATACTTGATTTTCTTCAACTGCGTGGGGGTCTCAACAGGCATAGAAAAATGAGACAGGGAAAAAATCTTTACAAAGTTACGCTGACACCGACGCAACGTAATATCCAAACAAAAACTCTGAAGAACCACGTAATTCATGAAAAAGTCTGAAGGCACGGTAATATTTTATTTCACCCGGAGAAATATCCCATTCGTGTGCTATACTTATTTTTATTATTATTTTTATTTTTATTATTAATAATAATAATAATCCATTGCTACAGAACTACATGTTCGTATTTTTGGTAGTGCTACATACCAAAAGAACGATATTCTGATCTGATCGGCTTTAATGACATTGACAAGCAAGCAGGCGGAGCAACAGGTGGACAAGAGTGTGAGAGGAAACAGGGCTGTCAAAAATATACATTTATTTTCTTCATGCATGCATTGCAGCAAACAAGCTCAACCCACACGTAACCAACACCTTGTCACTCGAAAAGGCCCATGGCATGGTGATAGTTTTTTAATAGTTTCACTGAATTATCGGCATCTACAAAACTGCACTACAAAAAAGTTTGCTCTTACCTGCCACCGAGAGGTTGCCATTGAATGTTGATGGTGCATATTCCCAACAAACTCATACAATATACCATGCAGCAATCTACCATTATCCCTTGTTTTAGAAAAATGGAAGGGGTGAATGTGGTTGTAGGGAGACATAAAGTAAGCCAGAATAAATTCTCTCAAACGTTTCAAAAATTATTATTATCATCATCATCATCACGTCATCCTTTTTGTAACCCAAGTAAGTAAAAAGTAAATGAATACCAAAACCGAAAGAAAAAATTTTCAGAGCAAGCGAATTATAGTAATAGTAATAATAATAATAATAATAATAATATAACAAGCAAGTGGAAGAATCGGTTAAAAGAAACATCCTGTCAGGTAAGTCAGCTAACCTAGAAAAGAGCTTAAAGAAGAAAACCTCCCTGCCTGGCTGCTCCCTTTATAACCTGTTATGCACTCTACCGCCACCACTCTCTCAGGCAGTCAGTCAGTCAAAAGAAGACGAAAAAAAACTGTTATTCTCTTCGTCTTCTCCTTTCTTGCCCACTTCTATTCACCTTGTTCTCGTGTTCTTCTCTTACAATGTTCCACCTTTCCACCTTCTTGTTTTTACACACACATTTTTCCTCCTATGTACATATATACCTATCTCTACCTATGCATGTCGCTAAAAACCTCTTTGCTCAGGGGTTTTTACTGCACAGGCGAGAAAAGAGAAAAAACGAAAAAGTAGACACACTGAGAAAAACCTGCTACATCCTTCGTTTCACTTTACTGTCAGTCGATTCGAGAGAGCGCATGTATGGCGGCGGTTGTTGTGTGTATCAGCAGCATCAAGATGGCCATAAAAGAAATGTGGCATCGTCATGTTCACAAAAATATTATCAGGTTCACGTATTCGTATCGGTTCCTCCGTCTGTCCGTGAATATTTACTGTATTTCCGTGTCATATTCGGAAAAAGGTGGGTTGGGGATAGGCATAAATACTACGTACAAACTTTTATTTTAATTGGATGTTCCCACATTTAGTCATTTTACTGGTTTTTCTGTGTTACACGTAGGGTTCCTGGCTACATTATCTCATACACGCTCATTTCCATGCTTTCCGTCCATACAGTCTTTTCGCATGACCGCATACCAAGTAGTACCACTACCCGTTTTTTGCATACCCAAATTTCTACATAGTTGACTCTCCGGTTGATGACGGCCTTACAGCAGAATTATCGGATTTTCCCTGTTCGTACTAGATACTTGTTGATACAAAACAAGGGAAAAAAGAATTACCCTGGAATTTTAAGAAGATAAATGGACACCATTACATGCGCCAACAGCATCTATCACAAAGCGAAGCGATATACTGTTGTGTAATTTCGTACCCACACCTCAGGTAAAACTGGAAAGTATAGCTTAAAAATTACTGTACAACTGGATATGCATAGTCGAATAGATGCAAACAGAGGATAAAAGAAAAATTTGGAACATTCTAAAACTGCTCTGCGAGCTTCAATGTACTTTAATCGTTTTTATTTATTTATTATATCTAGTATCTGGGCGCTATATGGGCAAGAAGAGGACATGATGTGATAATACATGTGTATTTTCTTCCCTTCTTCTTCGCCTATTTTTCTGTCGATATGCTCTGTAGCAGGCTGGTAGCTATTGCTAGTTTAATACTGACTTGTACATTTTTCTCAAAATTTTGGCCTTTATTACTACCAGTCAACTGCTACCCGACTCCTTCACATACCCTCACAAAACGGTGAACCATGTCTCCACCAACATCGTGATCAACTAGGCAAGCCTGTTGACAATTAAACCATCTCAGAGAAGGAACGCAATGTATCATATAATTTAACGGTATGTACCTACACACACGAGTAGGCCGTGTGTTTATATATATATAACAAAACTGAGCAATCCCCGGAGATGCCCATCTTCCTTTCAGCCAGGTAGAAAAGGGGGAAAGAAGAATTTTAAAGACTCTTCTTGTTCTAAGTTCTTTTGAAAGGAGAGCCCAACAATGAGAAGAGCTTTACCGTAGCCCAAGTTTTCTTGTTGCGAACAAGGGAAAAAAATATTTCAAAGGGGGCAACCTTACAATGAAACACCAAAAAATCCCCCTCCGGGTTTCCCGTCATCCTACCCTACCAATACCGCATTTCCTTAAACACAATCATGATGAAGGTAGCACTCGCTGCTGCTGCTGCTGTGCTGATTATCCTGGCGTGAGCAAACAGCAAATAGAACGAAAGAAGTGAGAAAGGATCCACACATGTACGTAGAGAGGATTATCTTTCATTTTATTCTGAGGTGGTTGTCTACAACAAGAAGTGGGTAAAGCATAAGCACACTTATTTTATGCCATGCCATGCCTTGGTATCGCTCGTTTCCCACCGCCACCATGAAAATAAAGAAGAAAAACCACTGGTTCGATGGTACAAAGTAAAAATTTTCCTGTCTCTATCTCTACAATGTATCCACCGCTACCATGCTGCTCTTACTCTCTGCTCTGCTTCTTTCTTTGCCCGTCCATCCGTGGAAAGGTGGCATGAAGAGGAAAAAGGAGAAGACAACAATTCAAACCTGGCTGGTTGTCTTTGTCTAGTTTCGTTTTTTTTCACATTAAACCATATACATGCCTAGAGATACATACGTGGTTTTACTACGTCTTCACACTGCTCGTTAGATTTCCCCTTTCCCTGCAGCCCGGTTCCTGCTGTAACATGGTATTCGCGCATCGCTTCATATGCATTCCTGCATTGTAACACGAAAAGTATTTTTGGTAGTAATCCAAAGAAAAAAATGGAAACATCAAATTTCTTATCGTCGTCATCATCACTGGTGTGGATGGTAAAATATAAAAATCAGGTAAAATTGGGTTCACAAAAACCAGTGGTACGCAAGACAATAATAATAACAATAATAATAAGATTATTTTATTGCAGAGCAGAGACAAAATGCTCATGAGCCCATGCTCACATTTAGAGGCACTGGTATAGTTTCAGGGCCAGTCATGCAAGCCAAGCTCGGCACTGTCTTATCTACCTGCGCTCGAAGTCTAAGTAAGACAGTTTTCTTTTTTAGCATACTTCAGCGAAAATAGTTACTTATTTACTGTCAGAGAGTACCACTTCTACCGTGTCCTATGCCTTAGGTATGTACTTTATTATGCTTGTATGTATAACCTGATGCACGATGATGATCTTCATCACTCTACACATTTATAAGACGAAATGAAATTTCCATAGAGGAGTTTTTGTGCTTCACAAAAACGATAGACAAGCATGACGATGATTACTGTCCACTAATATACATATACATAAGCTGCTTCGGTATAATATTATGCATGCCTCTCTCTCTCTCTCTCAAGAAAAAATATGAGACTCTTGAAAAATGAGGTAAGCCATTTTATAGCTTGAAGCAAGCTGAAAAATGCAATAGATTGTGCTAACCCTGATGATGATACATGACTGTAAGGGAAAGGCCTTCATTATCAAATTCATCGTAGTCGTCATTATCATCATCGTCGCAGTGATCGTAGTTACTTCACTTCTCTTTTTTGCTGGCTTGCTGCTTCTCGATTATTTCAGTTCAGTGGTTGCCTTGCATTATTGCTTTTTACATGGGTAGGCCAGGTAAACATGTGTACACTATTGTTGGATGATGGTAGGTGATGTTGGATGTTGTATACAATGAACAAAGTACGCAAGTACTCACTACTTAGAATAGAATACTTTTTCAGATCGGAACTAGTCACGGTCACCACTACCACTGTCATATCATCATCTGAAAGAGCGCGACTTATTAGTTTTATTATCATAAGAGCAAAGCAAAGTGAATGGACTGCACGATTTTCTTTTATCGTTTTTTATTTATCTATAAAAAAAGTAAATACAAATAAACAATAAAAACCTGGGATATAAACTATTTTAAGGATGAGTGATGCACGTATTGAGGGGTAATAATAATGGTCACAACAATACAACAGCGTACATCTTTTGATCATCAACCCTGACGGTTACAATTTACTGGCTGATTATGTTATAATCCTGATTGTTTTTAAAGATTATTTGTATGTTGAACAGTAAACAACCGGCAAAAAAAGACTACCTATCTGCCCATTTTGGTGGATTTGTTATCACAAGGAGTAACGATATTACAATAATGCTGGCGCGGATTGAGCAATCTCGCTATTTTACTACCATTCCATCATCACCATCCGATTTTGCTGATGATGAACTCGTTGTGTCGGGGTAAAAATGTTTAGGGATTTGCGTGATGTACACAACGAGTCATGAACATGACATGACCTAAAAAAGGATTTTTTATGAAGCAATCGCTGTTGCAGATCCAGAACTAAAAAAAATACTGCATGCATGCTAAATAAATACACCTACCTAACAAGAGTTTGAGTGTATTTATAAACCTGTTTCTGTGCTGCTGCTGGTGTTAAATCACGGCAAAAAAGTGAATTGAAAGGATAGTGACAGCAGTGGTAGAAAAGTCATGAAAGGAAAACAACTGCCAGCCAACTGACAAGTAGTATTGCCCGTTTATCATCGTCTTTCTAAGTTTTTTTCTTGGAACCAACTAATCACCCAAAATTCGGGGATTTTTACACACTCAGCTGTAAAAAATGCAGTTCTGGAAAAGTGAGCAAGACATTAGCTGGTTAACTGGTTAGGAAAAGATTTGACAAATTAGCATCGATGGCGGATATGCACTGACGTCTTACACAGCTGCATGTGGCATGTTAACATGTATATTTATTGCATGCATCAACACGATAGCCGGTGTAGAAAGGTTTACAACTTCTACTTTTTCCATCTGACAATTCCCCACGTGAAGAAGCCACGTGCCCACTTTATTTCAGTAATTTTCATTTTGGTCATTCTGTGCGTCCGTGACAACGAGGTAGGCAGGCAGACAAGCAGGTGTATTTTTTTTGTGTTTATGATGAATGAAGAATAGTGACCGTTACTTACACGAGAGAGGAGGAAGATAAAAATTGCGATCGTCAAAAATGACGATCTCACTGTATGCGTATGTGTGTTTGGTGTGTGTGTGTGTAACAATGAATTTGAAGGTTATTTAAGTATCAGGTATATTTGCACACGAGAATGCGAACTATGAAGCGTAAAGACATAAACTGTCATTCCGACGCAGCCGCACTGCCATATAACTGCTACTTGGTCATATATTATTTACCGTGTCCCCTTTTCATCATGCAAATTTGCAAACATAAAAATGTCCATTAAAAAGCGTTGGAAAAAGTCATTGCTCAGCTCACTTTTACTCCTTACAGAGAGAAACAGTAAAACAAATGAAATAAATCATATTGAAAGTGAGAAGATCATCAACCACAGTGCACAGTACACAATACCATGATAATAATATGCATGCTCATAAATAACACTTTAAAAATACACCTTTGTCTGTGGGTATTCTCTCTTTAGTAAATAAAAAAAAGTTTCGTCTATTCACTTTGCTTCGGCCGTCATCTGATCATCATCCTTCTTAACAAGTGCTTGTACTTTTTTTACCTTTCGTTACCCACTGATTATGCAATCAACTGGCTAAAAAGAAAAGATGAGGTATACAGCTCAGAGAAGGAGATACCATGATAATAAAAATCAAAAGTGATTACTGTTGACATAATGTGTTATCTTCTTCACTCAAATTGCTCATTATAAACTTTGTTTGAAAAATGTGTCTTCTTATCGTACCCTATTTTTGCGCATACAAATACACAATACAGCTTAATGCCTCGTACCTACCCACATACATAAAAAAAATCGTTGAATTCAGTTTCTGAAACGACTCCACGAAAAAGGGGAAAGTAAAATAGTGTATATCAGAAGTATAAATGACTATATACCTATCTTAAAATTATACCTTGTGTGTCATGTGTTCATACTACTATAATTATTATATTTTTCACATCCATTCACCTGTCAAAGTAACTTTTGTAAGCAAGTTGCAAAAAAGTCCCCGTGGAAAAAATCTAGTGTAAGAAACAAAAGATGAGAGCGGTGCGTTGGAAAAAAATCGCTTGTTGCAAATTGCATCTCTCTCTCCATCCTGCTCTGTTGTTTGTCTGTTTGCAAATAAAGGTACCTATTTTGCTCTTGCGTATCCATCCATTCATTCATTGTCAGCAAAATAGCAATCGCCATAATTACGGTAATCAAAATGATATAGTGATCATGATGATGTTAGTGATGATAAGAATATTTGTGTATAATGTCTATATGCTCAGGTTCTAGTAGTAGTAGTAGTGTATCACATGCCGTGTGTTTGATTCAAAAGTACGTGTGTGTAACAGCAACATCATCTTGTGTATGCATTCATTTCTGCATATAATGTTACACACGCATGCCTGTGTAACTATATTACAATTTTTATATTTATGATGATTTATATTTATGAATGACCCTACAGCCCCGAGCAGCTTAGCTCACCAAAGAAAAAAAACCACGTCGGTTTCTGTGAGAGGAGGACGACAACTACAACTTAACATTGTACTTTTATTCAACAAACTTATAGAGAGAAA
Organism: Callyntrura guangdongensis; assembly: GCA_027744295.1. NCBI lineage: Eukaryota > Metazoa > Arthropoda > Collembola > Entomobryomorpha > Paronellidae > Callyntrura > Callyntrura guangdongensis. Next base: position 11,887 of record JAHZNB010004244.1, read on the forward strand.
TGCCTACCTGCTGAGAAAAATGTTAATTATATTGGTGCAATATAGCGATAATGAAAAATATGACTACTCAATGGTCTGTATTATTTAATATGCTCTACTACTGCCACGTACGAAACAATAATTACAGTGTCGCGTTACGTCATTCGTTCCACCCATCCGATCCTAACAACTAGTAAACAAAATTAGTTCGACTTAATAGAATCAAATTTAACTGGATGAAAGGTTACTATCGTTTCCTCAATTTTTAGAAACGGCTAAAACGTCTCCATTGTCGCACAATTAAAATTTCCTGTGAGACGAAATTTAAAAATCTTCAATAGTTTCGGAGAAATATGCCAAGCGTAAACAACGCAGGATTTAACAAACGATGTAAGGATACATTTTATCTTACTAATCTTATTGTATTTAACATTTTGATTGTAGGTAGGTATGAATGAAAAAGGTGTTTGTTTGCCAACATTTGTTTTCGTTGTCACTAGTCACTGTACAGGCACGTGCTGTTAAGATTGCAATACTTTATGTTTGACGTCCATTGAGAAAAAGAAAATACTTTTTGTAATTAGCTGATTGTACTATATAGTCAGCAACGCTGAATACTGTTAGCATGTAAACATGTACAATGTACATACCACACACTCGTAATTACGTACTTCTAAAAATGATGAGACATGCGTGAATGCGTACACGCACTATCAGGCAGGGCAACTTTTCCACTATGGTTTCACACAGACGTTCCAATGTGGTCATTAACGATTCTATGTAATAATCCCTGCACTACACACAATATACTTTGCGGCATGACGATAATGATGAATGTCACATTTTAGTATGATAACTCCTGTTCGTTCCCATTTTCAACATATTTCGATCATTTCTTGTGCATCTTGAAAGAAAAATATAAATGTTGAGTGTTCATTAATAACTTGATTACATGTTGACTGCTAGCATAATAATACCATATAAAAGTTCATTGTAACGCACTCCGCTGCCCACACCCACCTCCGCCACCCTTACCCTTTTTGTATAATATGCCTAGCAAGACGTGTGTGTGTGTAAGTGAACGAAAGTAAGGATTTACTGGGAAAACTAATTAAGTGGTGAACGCACAGAAACGTGCATGCAAGCATTTATTGACGATTTATATGATGTGCGACTGTGTGAAGAAAAAATCAGAGGGAATTTGATTACTGGTTACAAGAGGAGAGATTGCGATTGGATTAAAAAGTGCGTATAGAATATTATGCTCTCTTGAAAGATTGTCTCATTCTAAGTCATTGGCCGTCCCAGACAAATGACTGACGATGCTGCTGCTGCCACTACTGCTAAAGACGCTGAGAGTGCCTTGGCTGGCTGAGAATGACTTCTTTTTTCTTGCATTTATTTAGCAATATTAGCAGTACCAAATGATGATGATGGTAGCCTGTCAGGTCAATGTGTGACTGCGTTTCTGTGCGAATCTTGTCGGACGTACATGACAACCACTGCCACAAACCAGACCAGGCTTGGGGCCTCCCAATAATAATCAGAAAATGAACACACTACACAACAGACGCAATGAAGCATTTATAATATGTGAATTACACGCGAAAACAGACAAGGAGAGGGAATAAAGAAGGACAGAAAATACTGGTGTGACGATGGCGACTACTATTAACATGGCGGTGGTACGTCGGAGCTTTCGTTTGTATAATATGTAAGTCAGCAGCGGTGGTGGCGGCATTTAACTCTTAAACAAGCCTGTTCTCCTGCCTCACTGAATTTTTTTCTTGACTGATGATATCAAAATGCAAGAATCCAAAAGTGGTAATTCTTGCCAAGACATGCGAAAAAAAATTACTTTCAGTGTTTTCCTTTTTATCTTTTTGCTTGGCTTATGCTATGATCCTGCTGCTGCTGCTGTTGATGATGATGATTATTGTTGGACTTGATGGTTGCTCACACATCCCATGCTCAAAGCAATGGTGTAAATAACCTGATTTGTCAGATTGTGAACAAAAAATCGCTAGAAAGAGATTATTCATTTTTTATGCCAGTTGGGTAGTAGTATCAGCAGTCGATTTTATAGACACAACAACAGCAGCAACACACACACAGGTCCGTTAGTATTGAGAGCAGAACAGGTAGTAAGTACGAATGAGATGTAAGCAGTAATAAACTGACTGACTGACTGGGCTGCTAGCTGTAGCAAAATTGAATATTATTGCATTCCATTGTTGCACGTACGTACATATACGTGATAGGTAGTGCACATATTAGTATATTATTTTTTATATATTTTTTTGAAAAAGCGCGGAGTTGTTGCTGCTGCTGGTGTAAAAGTAATACAAGCATCAAAGAACGAAAATGGGCATCCCTGCAAAAAAAGTAATAATGATTGCAACAAGGCAAAACAATTACCAGCTCCACCACCACCGCCATTATTATGTGAGGAGGAGATAAGCTCAGAAAAACACATTTTGACAGGATTGTTTCTTTGCACTTTAAGAACTAGTGGTATAAGTTGTAAGGAGTAAAGGAGTAGTATTTTTCACCTTCCTTCCACCATGTCGACTCTGTGTGTTTATTATTTATGGCTAGATGTAAAATTTAAAAACCATGTTTCCTTGACTTGAGCGAGTGGACGATAGATAGGTAGCAAACAGGTTGTATTACAACGGCGTACCCCACCATCATCATCACCATAGCTGTCATCGGACGCATGAAAATACCAGAAATTATCTGGTATTGTTACAATTTATCGAGTATTATTTTTATTACTTCCACTGTTACAACTAGTACACCAAGTTGTAAGTGTTTTTAATAATAGTTTAAGTAATTTTTTTTGTAATTTATTAACGGCTAATTAATAATAATAATAAACTTTTTTTGTTCATTTAATTTAAAATGGTCTTTACTCAGCCGTACAGCGATATAGCAGGTAACACTTATTATTACACATAGGTAGTTTTGTAGGTATATAATTACCTCCTGTTAGGTATTATTTTTTAATGCTGTAAAATTTACATTCCCTGATAGAAATCTTCACGGTGTTGCTGTTGCGACTGATTTTGCGAATTTTTGCACCATTTTTATTTCATTTTGTCTTAAATTTAGAAATACTCATTCATATGGCTTATTTTTTTATATCTCTGGTGGTTTAGAGGATTGAAACAATGTATTTCCTCTCTTCGTTTAAGGGTGGTTATTTAATGTGTGTTGAGCCTTATTGGTTTTCAACTCAAGAATGTATTAGCAACTAAATAAAAAACACATTTTTTCTTGGATGATGATTATAATCATAATCATTATTCTCGTATTACTCAATACTTCTAGTCATCTTGTCTTTTGATCATTCGGTCAAGAATGATTGTGGTCGAAACCATGCAACAATCGAAACTGTACGAAACCATGTATTCGTAGTTGCCAGGAAGCAGAACTTCATACGCATGCACCGTCGTCGTTAAGAAAATATCTTGCAAATCTAAGAGCGCAATGTACAACTCAGTATTGTACTGCTGTGTAACATCACATACATGCCTCATCCGCTCGTACCCGTTTTCTTTTTGCACAATTATGAATTTATTCATCCAAAAGAGTTAAAAAAAATAAATGTCATCATGTAAATGCTTAGAGACGGTTGCGAAATGTGAAAAAATCACGGTTTACATTGTTTCCAAGCAGCCTTTTTATTTGCCTCCAAGTTTTCGACAGATTACGGGAAACGTATTCCACAATTTCCACATTGAAACTTAACATTGTAAACATGACAAGCCTCACGGCCTTTACATAAAAGGACATTCATGTTACCTAAGTACTAGTACAGAGAGAGAGGCCACAAATTGACTTAAGTAGACATACACCTCTTGCCATGCCATACAACGATGCACTGAAGGAAAATTAAGCTCGCATATTGTCATCAATGTCACACATACGGAGAGAGTGAGAGGCACATTTGCCACATCATTGTTGATCCTCTGGTCTGTTGGGTGGCTTTGCTTGCCGTTTGTGAAGACGACGCAGAAGAGATGGCGATAAGAATAATAAAAAAATGAAGTGGAATGACAAAATCATGCATTTTTTTAAATATCCAATAATACCTGACAAGGACAGAAGGGAGGGAGGGTTTCATACAATAAGAGTGTTCTGGTAGGATGCATAATAAGATGGTGGTAAAAGGGATGACGATTTATAGAACATGCACACTCAAACAGACACATAAATATGTCGCGTTGTTGTACAGATTACATTACTACCGGACATATGTTTAAATATGTATGAACAGAATAAAAATGTATCACGAATCAAGGCACAGCGTGGTGACGACGACGAGGGGCGACAGAGTCTAACAAGGAAAGAAAACTCCATTTGTGCATCTGAAATGCATTATGTTGAGCATATAATTCTAGATATTTTTTACTACTTTACACGTAGTTACCTATACAATACATAATACCTAGAGATTCAACTAGATACGCAAGACAAAAGGTAAGTAGAGTCAACGCCATATAGAAGAGAGAAAAGACAATACGAATATAGACGACCGGAGATAAATAAGGATGATATTCCGTTATTTCTGTTCTTTCAGCTGCTAAATAAACATATGGTACAGGGCACGATCTATTTCGAAACAGTTTTCCTGTTGAAGCCAAAGCAATGTAGTTTTGAGTTATAAACAAGAGTTTGTTTTCTGATGTATTGACAATGAGGCGGCATAATTGTAATGCAATTCTGATTACTTTTTGGTGGAAGATTAAATCTAAAAAGTATGTGGTAATATTGTGGGATGAAACAATCAGCATTCATCCTGTTTTCACACTCCTTTAGAATTTGAACAAAATTTAAACAACGCATTTTAATAATGGACAAGCGAAATACTACTTCACGTTTAGGTAGATGGAGGATGATGATAATAATGAGACACATGGGTGCAGCAGTTCGTCAGAAATGGAGTCGAATATTTTTTTTCAGTTTTGAATAAATAAAATTGATACATCTGTTATTACTGCAATAATTAGCATGTATTATTATGTATCAAATTGGAGTGTTGAAAAATGTTATGAAATCAGTTTACGTTGTTTTTATGGAATTACGAAGAAAGACGCAACTAGGAAATGGCACTCGCATGATGGAGGTTAACCATGGGACACTCATAAATTGTATCATATTCAGAGCACAAGGCAAGACAGGTACCCCACTTTTTTTTCAGCACTCCACCAACAGACAATGGATTGGTAACAGGGTACATTCAAGAAAAACCGTATATGGTGTTTCTTTTTCATTCTGGTCGTTCCTTGTTGGAACGGATCTCAGAGAATCGTAACATTTTTTTTCTGCAAAGTTGTTTAGCATGGGTAAGTAGCCTAAAGTTAAAACTTTGCAGACCTCAAAAGTCACGCTGCGCGGTAGATTTGAGTGTAAGAAAGTAAGAATAAGTGAAAATGCTAAATAACACGAGGGTAATAATACTTCCCATTCTTTGACCTCTTTTTCATCTGGTGTGTGGAGGAGAACACTATAAGCTGTACTTCATCTTACAAAAGACAACTATCACTATATAATGTAGTGTGTGTTATTGTTGCAGCTCCAATAGGCCTTCCTCTCATCATTCTCCGTATCAGCGTATTCCTGCCAGTTTTTTGGCGAGGTTGGTTTGGTAAGCAAGTTTATGAGAAGTTTACTAATACCCCAGTCAAAAATATACACGTTGTAGTTATCCTACTACAAACGTTTTTTATGAATACCTATACTTTTTACATTGTATTGTAGTACATGGTTTCGTCAAAGTCGACCCTGCGGAAAGACAAGATGAAGGAAAGGCTACTTCTTTTGCGTGGTGGTGTGGCTCGCGGATGTATACACTGCTTGCTAACATCACCACAAGAGAATGGATTTTTTTTTACAGATTTTTGGGTTTAGTTTGGTCTGTGTAAAATAAACAAGGCAAGGGTTTCGCCATAAAGGAAGTTGTGGCAATCCTGACGTTTGAAAATAACTGCCTCGTTATTATGTTTTTTTCTTGGCTGTGTGTGGACTCATCGTCACCATGAGTGTGCAGAACAGCATGCAGGTAATAATAACGACAGTAACAGGATGCCAGGTAGTTTTTTTCGTCGGTGAACAGGAAAATAAAGGACTTAAAAATAATAACATTGGTGTTGCTAATGGAAATATATAGCGTATATTTAAATATGCAAGAATTCTAGAATGAACTGCCAAAATGTTGGTCAGCATATAGATGAATAGCGAACAGTGAGTAAGTAGGGGAAGGACACTAAATGTTGGTGCCACGGATAGACAAGACATAATTCGGAATCAAGTTTTTCATAACAATCGCATCGCATTGCATCTTTTCATATGCAGTTTAGATAAGATGACAGATAATGTATAGTTAATACATGCAGCATTAAAAACCACGGTATCACAGCAGTGTATCAACATGTTTTGATGTTGGGATGCAAACTAACTATACATCTTGTTTTAAGAAGGGGAGAAGAGGGAGAGCCTCAATGATAAAAAAAATTAACAAACAATTTTACAGCGATTTAAAAAGTGGCATTTTCTCTGCCAAAAAATGAAAAGTTTGTTACCTATTAAAAGGATCATTATTTAGCAAAGTTTTCGATTACATGACATGAGGCTACCTTTTCTTGCTTGCATAAACCAACAAGAGGTGACAAAATTTCATACCCCTGTCACTTTGTCATTGCCTAGTTTGAATTTCTAAAAAAAACCTAATGTTCCCTTTTTGAAAAAAGAAAAATTATCGGCTACGCTATAAATTTCGACGAGACAAACTGCAAAATCCAACTTGAACCGGATTATGACGAGAGCAAAGTGTAGGGCGTGATAAAAAGGAGTATAGGTAAATACTTCACGACGATAATAAATACCTATGCAAAAACAAGAAGTTCTATCATCATCATCATCATCATCATCATTCCATTTTCGTTGTAGAACAAAGGCTCATAACAATCACAAGGAAACAGGTTTCCACCACCACCATCTGTGCCTCGGCTGGCTTTGTTTGAGGGCACCAGTTTCAAACAAAATTCGGGTTTGTTGACTACACCACTACTTAAGTTTATACCCGTGAAAAAAAGTTTGCTATTTCAATGTGCACACTAAACTGCATGCCCTTAAGCTTTGGTGTTTGCTTGCACAAGTCGAACCTCTTTCCTGTACGTACGATTAGGACTATGACGATGTGATCATTTTCATTCAATAAAAGTAAGTGGACTGTAGACAAGTTGATAACACACAGACATTGATAAACAGATACGGGAGTATCAGTTTTATCATCATCATCATCACCACAGACACAAAACAACAGGCTACAAGAAGGCGGACATGTTCTCTTTTTTCTTCTCTTAAAAAGAGACGAATACAAAGGGGACGGAGAATCCCACAAAAAACGTGTAAAAGAAAGCGGATTGGCTGGTTATGTGGATAAAGCGACTGTGAGTGAGTGTGCGTATTTCCTCTCCCATATTTTTTTCACGCGAGGAAATCAACTGTGTATACTTTCATACATATTGTATTATTCAGGTTGAAACTTAAGAAATTCTCTGTGCCATATATACTAATAATCCCTTGGCTTTTGCAACATTTACAATTACAGTGAAATCCGACTTGTGACGAAGAATAGCGAAGTATAGAGGGTGCGCAGACGGTGTTTTCATTTGAAAACAAAATAAAGGGTAAAAAGTATAGAAAACGGCAACGAAATGAGGGATTTCGCCTTAATTTTAACAAAAAAAAGTGATAAAAATTAGGAAATTTGTGAAATATTAAATTTTGGGGAATTTTATGAGCTATACATATTTCATACTTTATTATCGTTGCAAAGTACACCTTGTTTGTATTGCAGAATACTTTTGGTAGAGCCGCTTGATTGAGTAGAAACGAAGAGAATAATGCCCCCCTTGGATTTAAGAAAGGGTTTATTTCATGCATTTGTGTGAATAAAACTACTTTTTCATTGATTGGGAAAAAATGAATGATCATTGTGAATGGGTACACGTGTACCTGTAATTTCTTGTTGAATTTTGTTGATAACAATCTAGTTCGGAACTGCACACAGTTAACTTTGCACAAGCAACCAAATTATTACTACTATGGTGAAATATTATTTAATAGTAATTTACGATGCCGCATTGCATTATTCATACTTCTGTTGTAACATTGATGAATTCTATTCATTATACAGAGACTTTACATTAATCAGATAAAAACAACTATTAGTGCTCAAATTATCATTCCCAATCC
>JAHZNB010004245.1:0-11928 GCA_027744295.1 Callyntrura guangdongensis
AATTTCCACTTCCTTAAATTTTAGTCTTCTTGTTGGTTCCAACAGAACTGTCTTCGTCAGCCATCGTGATGCTTACTGTCAGACTTTGTAAAATGGAATGAACTGTAATATGTAACTGAACAGCTAGCAAGACGACTTTTTTTGACGACGCAAGGCATTTTTTGTACATTTAAATATTTTCGTCCCTCTAATTTACATCAGGGACGAATGATGATCGATTTTTTTCCCCGCATAATTAATAGATGATAATAAGAGGAACGGTTTTATGAATCTACATACGCCGGATAATTATATGCCATTTTTTAAATAATGCGTAAAAAATTTTGTATGAAAAAATGCCTTAATCTAACGCATAAAGATTTAAGCCATTAAGATACAAAATATTCAATTTAAGCAACTAAAACTGCAGCTCAAAGTATTACTTTCATGTGATTCGTCCACATGCTGAAGCTCAAGCTGATCCGCGAAGCTTTATGTAATAAGCATTTGTCTTAAGTGTCGTCATTTAGTAACTAACATAGTCTAAGCGAATTGTCCCCCGAATTTAGTATTGGCTCAAAATGATGTGTCTGCGCATATTTAAGTATATCAGCTCTTCTCAAAATTGAATGAACTGTTGCTGAGATTTGACTTGTTGTAACTATGGAGCAAATGTTTTTACGTAAGTACCATATGTTTATCAAGGTTATCAAGACCAAGATTAAGACATAACAAACTTTTGATTTGACTTTTAAAAAAGAACAAACTATTTTATTGGTTTTTAAAACGTAAAATAATGTCGATTTTCACGTATATAATGTTTGTAACATGAAGAAGGTTAGTTCCGAGACGGGAAAAAGAAACGGGAAAGTTGAGATTTAAATGCTTTGCTTCTAAGAAACCAAAATACATCACAGTTAAACATGGTGGTACACCGTTTAACCTTACCGACCAGGAGGAGTGGATATTAATCAACATCAGGTAAAATTTAAAAATGCGCCTTATGTTTCTGTTGTAACTTGGAGTACATATGGCAGTAACACCGATCTTGTATCAACTCAATTAGATTTAAGGAAACAAGAAAACTTAATTTACTACAAACGTGGCAATAAATGGTTCGAAGACACCTTGTTCAAATTTCAGAAAGTCAGTGAGAATATTTTATCCACGTCTTCAACTGCCCGGATCAATACATTTTCATGAGCACTGGTCTGGTTCACGAGTCGCGTGACAGGATTGTTCGGAAAAATTGTGACTTTGTTTTAAAACTTTGTATATAAGGTTATCATCCAACAAATACAATACGACCATATGACCTTACAACTACTAACTTTATAACACTATTTCACTTTGAAGATCTTTATAAGTACAGAGCAATATTTTGAACCAACTTGCGTACGCTTTGGTAAATCTGGACACATAAAATACTTTGGGTTTTGCTTCATGGAAAAGTGCTTGATCTTTATCGCTGTTAAATCTTTAAATTCGTCATTTTTTCAATACACAAATATCAATGTTTCGATAGTTTATAGTTACGCGTTCCATCTGGCACTTTTCTGGGTTCATCGTAGTAAGGAAAAGAAATTGTGGCTTTAAAGCGAATATCAGTGCATAAAAATGACAAATCTTTAAACAAAAGTTGTATTAGATATAATATTAAATAAATATACTTGGATTATCTATGAGATCAATATTACATGTATGTAACACTGCGATTCGAAAAAAGAACAAAATAATTTTAGACATCGCCTACAAACAAATTTGGGTTTAAATTTCGATTACATTCGACCATATTGAAATCTCATCTAAACAAGAAACTGCAATGTGCCTGGCAAAATTCATTTACGAGTCGATGGGACTTACGAATACAAAAGATTATCTGTGTGCGCAAAGCAACTGTGCGGGCAAATACCACAGTACATGTGACCTACCCAACATGGATTAATATGGCCGCGGTATTTCCAATTGACATGGTGCGAAAACTATAAACTTGCATTAAATACAATTTTTGGAGATAACATTCTTGTAAAGGAACCGAGAGTTAGTGAGAATGATTTCGTAGCGTACGGCTTTATGGTGCTGGAGTATACAAATTCACGATGCTCCAAGAGTTTCTGAAGGTCATTTTGGAGCTATTCAATGGCGCATCGAGTGAAAGCCTAAAGGACATGAAGCGGTTGATCAGAGATTTAAAATTTATGTAAAAGTTAGAGCTGCATTTGTGGCCTTTGGCACAGGTGACTCATCTAGGTGCCCTTAATAACATCATCTATTATATCGGATGCTAAAAAATTAAATAATAATAATAAACTGAAATTTACTCACCAACGATTAGTTCATTTCGGCTTATTTAACCAAAGCAGGTCAAAATATATATCTCTATACGCTACTGGACTGTGCTTGAAGCCTAAGATCAGTCCAAAAAAAAGAAACATTTTTTCAACGAGGAATACGTTTACATAATACAGACAGTAATTTATGACAGACACCGAATGTCTATAAATATTACATCTGCTAACATTTTTGATCACAAAAAGAAAGCAAACAATCAAATAAAAGAGTCAACCAAAATTAATTCGATAAAGATTTTAAATGGCCTTTATATTGTACCAAAGGAATTATCAACTTTACAACAGTTTAAGTGTCAAAACTCCAGTTTTATTAAATGAACAAAAGTCAAACATGATAATCTTACTTAACTTTTGATATAACATAACGTCCAATAAAATTTGGGGAAGTTATAATTTTGATTCCTGGTCTGACTGGAAGTGAATGAAATGAAATGAATGGTGAAGTTTAAAGACTAACAAGTAAGACTAGACAGTGTTAAGATGTGTGAAGGACAGGCAAGTACACCATCAAATGAAGAATTAGATTTTGAGTTAACAAGGATGTCGGTATGTTATTAAAACGCCAAATCAAAGTTACTCCACTAAGTACAATGCATGGACCTCCTGAATCCAATGGTAACAATGAAAATGCCGAATGCTCTCTTCGCTTTGTAATAGGTAGTACCACAAAACACTAGCTTGGTTGCAACAAAGTTCATACATTCAATTGATATTATGGTATCGAATACAAAAGCTTATTGTAATGGTTCGTTTAAATTAATATTATAGTCAAAGTCAAATATCAAAGTCATATCATGTCTTTCAGAACAGTGTGCGATGCAAAGGGGCGGTGTTACGTTTTTAATAAAAACTACGCCTTTTTCAGTTTCATGTTTCAAATTTTAGGATCGCGCCATTGTTTATTGTATAACGTAGCAGATTGATCAATCTCAGTGAAGGTGTATTGAGCAGTGGTGTATTGCCGCACTACCTATTACAAAGGGAAATGCACTGATCGTCAATTTGTTTTTGCGGGCGCGGATGTGACCATTCCGAATTTTCATTCATTCATTCCGAATATCGTTTCCATAAATTTATGAAATTCAAAGATATTTCTACTGGCCTACCAGCAATCCATGTCGCAATTATGGCTACGAGAATGCATACCATTGTAACTGATACACAGGTAATTAAAAATACAAGATGAATCTTATGCTTAAGTGCAATTGCCAAATAGCATGAGCAGGAGGCAAGAAACACACCGAATGTTATTAAGTGTGCCATAAAAGTGCTGAAGGCTAGCTCAAAAACTCGAAGGAGTATTTGTACACCAAGATGCTGCGTTCGACATTTCAAAAACTGTTCTGATTTCGGGGAGTTTTCAAGGGAAATAGTTATGTTGTTAGTGTATGCAACAACTTCTTCAAGTACAGCAACAAAGATGAAAATAATTGACGCTACAGACCAGATACTATTAACAAATACCACACTGTATAGTGCGCCGGACACTAGTTTTACAGCAAAACTTGATCCAAGTATTACTTGAAACAGGTTCACTTGAAGTAATAAACGGTAACAAGAACGTACGTACACCAGCAATGAGTAAAAGAAATACAAACATGTAAATTGAGAAAACTATGACGACGTGCTTGTATCCAGTTTTCCTTTCTGGTGGAGATAATGTACAACGGTGATTAAAGACGTATTCGACTTAAGTGCCATTTTTAGAGATAACGAGCACAGCGGCCCCTAGTGTGGAATAAGCGCGCACTCCCATCATGACAATAACTGCAATTTGAAAAATATCGTCTTTTAGACAGTGATTCCAGGTATGAATGTTCCAAATCAGGAGTCCGTCGGCAAAAGGCCACAAGAAACAAAGAAAAGCGTGTCTGAACAATCGAAGACATTTGACCGACCAATAGTGGTACTTCGGGTTGGGAAACATATCGTGAGAGGTTACACTCACGGCGTATGATAATGGAATAACATTCAGTAGAGCACGATGTACGCTTAGGGTTGAAAGTGTAGGTGACATAGTGTGTAATCTTGATTTGTTAGCCTTACTTTTTTAAAGGAAATTTAATGCATAAACTTTAAATCATCTTAAATTAACGGTTAAAATTTTTCATCTTCATCGAGTAGCAAAATAGTTATTTTAATTTATCCCAACGTTTCGTACCATCTCCTCAACTTCTCATCAGCGAGCTAAAATGTATAAATTCCAACACCAAGGCTAAATATAATGCTTCTTACCAACAATTTACTGGTAATGGTAACGAGCAAGATTAACTTTTCTTGTTTGAAACAGTTAAACCTGCTTCAATCACTATCAGGCTTGATGAATCCTAACGTAAATTCAAATGTAAATTTCTAAGCAACAAATTTTCAGTTTGGAAATAACTTTTTAGTTACCCTTTCAAAAACACAATCACACAATTTAGTAATTGTTTGCAGTATCAGACGTATATAACTGTTTATGCATCGATATATTCTGGTTTTGCTCGTCGCTCAGTCGGTTTGTCTCTGAAAATCCATTACTTACATACTAGTTTTAAACCAGCAGCATGTTATACAAGTTATAGCTAACTAGCAAAAGCACGTAGAAGTTACCCCAATAAACGTTATTGTTATGTTCATCCATACGTATGGAAGTATTTTGAACTGTATTGTACCTATATCGCCGAGTAAGGTTGATTCTGCACGTAATAGAAGGTCACTCAATGAAATCATGCTTGTAAATCCGTTTAACGTCTTAATTTAATCATGTTATCTGAAGAATCTGTTGTTGTTTCATTTAACCATGTTGTAGTTTAGGTGGAGTTAATAGCAACTGTTTTTAAGGCTGCTGATTCATAAATCCTCAGACCTAAATTTTGCAAGCTGTATTAAATTTATATACAATGTAACCAGAAATGTGCTCCTTGTATCCCAAATCTGAGATAACATCTCCTTGGTGTCACTAGTGCGTCAATAGTGTATATGTAAAGTATTAAGTGAAGAAGTTAATATGGTTGGACAAAAACTTAGTAATCCATAATTTATTAGCCTGAATTGCAGTTTGTATAGTGAAACGGATACCTCTGAACTATTGTTGTAAGTAAACTAATTCAAATTTTTTTAATTAAAATTTTACTTTGATGGTACTAGAGTGAAGCCATTGGAAAAATAAATAGAATTTATTTATTTATTTAGTTATTATAATGGGGATATTGAAAAACAACATTAATTAAAAAGAGATAGTTGCACAAACCCTTCAAAAGAGCTTATGTTTATTAAAGTAATACCTCAACTGATACACAAAGAGTTAATGGAACATGAAATAATTATAATGGAATAATGGAACTCGGATTTAATTTTTTATAATAGTAATCCCGGCAATTTGTTTTCCCGGAAAATTTAGAATAAATCGTGAAAGTGAATACACAGAATTTCACGTTTGAAATGTATTGCTGTAAAGCAAACTGGAAAACAACGTATAATTTAAGTTAGGATTCATTACACGAAAAAAAAATCATTTTAAAGTAATTTTGTAGGAGGAAAAACTTCAAATTGAAATAGATTGATGGGAACTTGTCATAAGTGTTTTCAATAAAGCGTTTAATCTTACTAGACAAAAACAGTTCATATGATAATTAATTTGCATATTGGAACATTAGAGGTTCTTTTTACTATGTAAAAGTTATCGTGACTCTGTTTTCAGCGATAATGTAGACCCTAAACTATACTCTGTAGAATTAAGTCTAAGCCAATTAACCAATTAATGTACATATGATGTTGCAAATTAGAAATTTTAGAAATACAATTTTTTAACTTTGGTTACAACTAAAAGTAATATAAGAAGACCTATTAAAATTTAATCAAGAGGGTTCCAGAACGGATGAGCAAATTGTGTGAATTTTTAATAAGTTTTTCTGTGAAAATGGTTTAGTAGTCACACCATCATGCCTGGATTTTTCTCCAGACGTTGAATGGCGCTGGTACTACCAATCCATTCCCGTAACTAGTCGATTTCTGCATGATTTGCTTTCGACCCAAATGCCTACAGATAATATTGGTCAAAATTAAAAGATAGGATATAGATAACAATGAAATAGTATCATCCATCATAAACCTATTTTTTTAATTAATGCATAAAAAATTAAACTTTGTAATCTTGGTTCACAGGTCCGCGTAATCACACCTAAAAAGGTTGATTTTCTTGTGCCGGAAGAGGTCAGAAGTCTATAAACTATAAACTAGCCTACATAGCCAGTTGGTCAATGTTTTGTCTAATTACGGAAGAGAATCTAGAGGTTTGTTATAAATTTGAGTCAGATGCTTGTACAAGCTTCTGCTATGTAAGGTTTTACATCATTGGCATTTCATTGCAGTGATTTGGAAGGACGATTGATGAAGATTATAAATTGGTTCACTACTAAATGTAGCTTGCCGCGGCAGCACCAGCGCAATTAACTTTTTGGATAAAATTAATGAGTTATGACAACCTTTGACTTGATTTCTTTGTGTATTAAAACTGTAAGAGTATATTTTTGTTGCTTTTGAGATGGTTGTGTTAGCTAACGTGTCAAATTTATGAATAGAAACTTTAAAAAGTAGAATGTAATCCAAATGTACGACTATATAAAAATCATTGGTTGGAATTTAAAAATAATCTATGATTCCATTGGGGGTCACATGAATACGCCAATTTAGTTAATAACTTTGCGACAAGACAGCTATGGCTGTCATTTGAAAAAATGGCACCTACCGCTGACCACAATTGGGTAAACCTCAAACCACTCAAATAGGTGGTTTTGTAGCACTTGATTCAGTTGATTTTAATAAATAAGAAATATAAATATAACATAATATTGAAAAAATATTCGTTGCATGCTTTTTGCTGAGAAGGTCTTTTTGTGAGAATCATTAATCATTAATTTTAGCTTCGGCATTTTTTCTTAACGGCTGCAGATTGTTTTCTTAATAAAATGCTCCGAATAACAACAGGAATATTCTTGTTCTATAATATAATTTACATAATTTTATTTACAACAAGTTTAAAATCATGTAAACCTGAAATTTGATAACTCCACACAAGAAGCAATTTTAACGTACTGTTTATTTTATAAGCATAATGTTGAACAATACCTAACCAGTTAAGAGGAACTAGTTTTTTACCATCATATAATTAAATGTACATAGAAGGTTAATCGTATTATTAACAATATCACTGCAAATATTAAGTCCTAAAATAGCTGCCGCCATCCCGTAAAGTTTTACTTTTACTCCAAGCTTAGGAGTTGCTTTAAGAAAGCGACGAATTTCTTCATCCCCTGAATATCGTTTCCACATATTTAGAAAGCTCAAAGATATATCCATTGGCCTACCAGCAATCCATGTCACGATTATGGCTTCGAGAAAGCAAACCATTGCAATTGATACACATGTAATTAAAAACACAGGATGAATCTTATGCTTAAATGTAATTGCAATATAGCATGAACAGGAGGCAAGGAACACGCCGAACGTTATTAGGTATGCATTAAAAGTACTAAAGGCTAGCTGAAAAACTCGAAGAAGTATTTGTGCAGCAAGGTGCTGCGTTCGACATTTCAAAAACTGCCGTGATTTAGGAGAATTATCATGCAAAAGAGTTACATTGTTAGCGTACGCAATGATTCCTTCTAGTACAGCAACAAAAATTAAAATATTTGACACTACATACCAGACAATATTAGCATATACCGCGCTGTAAATAGTGCCGGACACTACTTTTACAGCAAAACTTGATCCAAAAATTATTTGAAAAGGTTCGCTTGGAGTAATATACGGTGCCAGGAACCCACATACACCCATAATAGGTATTAGTAGTACAAATATGTAAACTAAAATGACTATGACGATATGTTTGTGTCCAGTACTCCGCTCTGGTGGAGATAATGTACAACGTTGATTAAAGACATATTCTATTTCGGTACCGTTTTTAGATATCACAGACGCAGCGGCAGCTAGTATGGAATAAGCGCACAGTTGCATGACAGTGACGGCGATTTGAAAAATATCGTCTTTTGGTCGGTGATTCCAGGTATGAATGTCCCATATCAAGTGTCCGGCCGTAAACGGCAGCAAGAAACACAGAACAGCGTGTGTGAACAACCGAAAACATTTGTAGGGCCAATAGTGGTACGTCGGGTTGGGAAACATGTCTGGAGAGGTGACACTCACGGCGTATGGTAGTGGAATTACATTTTGTAGAGCACGATGCACTTGTACGGTCGCAACTGTTAGCGACATAGTTTGCGATCTTAACTTGTTAGTTTGACTGTGTGTAAAGCAAATTTAAATTATAATAGTTTAACTCGTTTTAAATTAAGGGTAAGAATGTTGCGTGTTTATCGAGTATGCAAAAGTGTTTTTATTAGATTTAATCCTACGTTACGTTTACCGATATCCTCATCAGCGTGTTAAAATAAATATGGTCTAATTCAAACAATCTTCGGAAACCAATAATAGGTTAATCAATATACAGACATTCAAACATGTCTATGCATTACTTTCTTGACATGCATACGTATCGGACTACATAGTTTTGATTACCTATATTTTTGCATTCAGTGCAAAATTCAAATTCATTGCAAGTCAGTGTTTATCTCAGATAAAAATGCGCAATTGTTGGGTGTATTTTTTATGAAGTTCGTGGTACAATTAGGTTGCATGTTTGCTGCAGTTTGAACCGGAGTGACTTTAATGTTTTCAAGAGCAAAAGTATTACAAAAGTAGAAACCACAAATTGTGGCGCTTTGAAAATAGTATTTTTTGAGATCGTATTCGGATTTAATAGAAAATGCGTTAAAAGAGTCAAACACCATTACACTTTAACAACAAAATATTGGTGATGATAACTAGCAAGATTAACTTCTATTTGTTTGAAATAGTTAACCCTGCTTCAATCACTATCATGATTGATTCAAGTCTTGCTCGTCGCCCATTTGGTTCGTCTCTGAAAATTCATTACGTACATATTAAATTTAAACCAGCCGTATGGTTTACGAGTTATGACTAACTAGCAAAAGCACGGAGTAGTTACCCCAATAACCGTTATTGTTAAGTTTATCCTAATGTGTAGGAGTATTTTGAACTTTATTTACATATTTTGCCGTTTAAGGTTGATTTTGCACATAATTATAGGTCATTCAATGACATCATGCTTGCAAATCCGTTTAACGTTTTAATTTAATCATGTTATTTGAAGGATTTGTTGACATTTTATTTAACCAAGCTGTATTTTTTAGAGTTAATAGCAACTGCTTTTAGACTGCTAATTCATATATCCTAAAACCTAAACTTGGCATGCTCTATATAATTTATTTATCATGTAACCAAAAATGCAATCCTTTCATCTCCCAATTTTGAGATAACAACTCCGTGGTTTCACTAGTACGTCGATGGAATATATGTAAAGAATTTAAGGAAGTAGTAAATTCGATTGGACAAAAACTTATTATATTAAAACAAATTTATTAGAATGAATTGTAGTCTTTATAGTGAAAAGGATACCTCTGAACTATTACTGTAAGTAAACTAATTCGAAAATTTTTAATTGAAATATTTTCTTTGACGGTACTAAATTGAAGCCACCAGAAAAAACGTATAGAATTTATTTATGTAGTTATTAAATTGGCCATTTTGAAAAACAACATCAATTAAAAAGAGATAGTTACGCATAACCATCAAAGGAACTTGTATATAAAAGTAATCACTCAACTGATACAAAAACATGTCATGCAACATTAAATGGAACAATAAAGCTCCGATTTACTTTTTATAATATTACCCCAGCAATTTGTTTCTACGGAAAATGTAGAATAAATCGAGGAATTGAATAAGTCAAACTTTCACGTTTGAAGGTATTGTTGTAAAGCAAACTGGAGAGCAACGTGTAAGAAGAAAAAATTTAAATTGAAGTAGGCTTATGCGAACCTGTCATAAGAGCTTTTATTAAAGCGTTTAAACTCACTAGGCAAAAAACAGTTCTTTTTAATATCTAAATGTAATAGTGTCAATGTTTCTAGCAATGTAGACCATAATCTTTGTAAATCCTGTAGAAATAAATTTAAACAACCAATTTTTGTACATTTGTTGTTGCAAATTAGAAAATTAGGAAAGACATTTTTAAATTTTGGTTACAATAAAGTGTAACATACAAGTCCTATAAAAATTTAGCAGAACGGATTAGCAATTTGTGTAGGTTTTTAATAAGTAATAATTTTTTTCTGCAAACCGGTTCAATAGTCAAACACACGACAACAATATGCCCAAATGTTTGACCAGTGGGATGACGCTGGCATTACAGTTCCATCCCCGTAACTAGTTGTTTCCTGCTTAATGTGTTTTCGACCCACAAACCTACCGATAGTATTGGTAAAAACTGAAAAATAGGATATAAATAACATTAAAAAGTATCGTAATATCATCCATCATAAACCTATTTTTTAATGAATTTTTAAAAATTTTGTATGAAAAAATGCCTTAATGTAACATGTATAAGCATTTAAGCTTATAAGATACAAAATATGCAGGTTAAGCAACTAAAACTGTAGCTCAAAGTATTATTTTTCATTTGAATCGTACACATACTGGGTTCACTGACAGAATTGCCAAAAATTAAATCGCCACGATCTTGAATTGCCAAGACCCAACTTGCCAAGAAGAAAAATCTCAAGTAGAAGAGAATCGCCAAAAATTTAATTTTCCTTCATTATATCGTTCTTGATGCGTTTTCATTGAATGCTTTCGTTTTAGTTTTATTTTGTTTACCTTTAAAGTACTATAATCCCTTGACACAGTAATCTATTACTGTCGTGCAATTTGGAAACATACAACGTGTTTGACAACATAGTCAAAATGAGAAGGACAATTTACTTGCTAACTAATGTATTATGGACAATATGTAACAGTTAGTATCAACTGGTGTGTTAGGGCAGATTAACAGACAATCACTGATTCCTGTAAATACGTTCTATTCTATTCGAAGTGAGCTCATTTGTAGTATTCTAGCTGATTTCACGTGTAGTATAACAATTTTGGAGGACAGTATTTTGTATATATTGAAATTAGGAACGCATTGGCGTGGGTAACAAAGCAAGGTAAAATGGTTGAGTCAACCATTCCTTCTATTTATTTCTATTATTGTTAGTTCTTCAACGAAAAGTTGTGGTAGCATTCCCAATTTATGGACATGTATTGAAAAAACTCAGAAAGAGAATAAATACTGGCAAAAAGTTATTAGGCATGGTCTAGGACCCAAGAAAAGAAACAAATACGTGCAATTTGAGGAGTGTTAATCGAAAATAATTCCTTAATATAACACGACGTTAGGTTAAATAGATTATTTAAATGCTAAATCGCTGTGTATGTACGATCACATACGAGTATGATTATTTAATGTAGAAAATGAATTAGTTACGTTTGTAACAAATGAAGTAGTTACGGTTGTGACGTTTGTAACAGATGTACTAAGGTTAGGTTAGGTTAGAGTTTAGTAATAGTTACGGTTGTGATTTATGTAGCAAATAAAATAGGTAAGGTTTTTTAATTTTTATAAAAAAAACGAATGCAAAGAAATAAAAAGTGTTTA
>JAHZNB010004246.1:0-10308 GCA_027744295.1 Callyntrura guangdongensis
TAATTTCCAGTAAAAGGTTCTCAAACAAGCAGTATCAAGTTTAAAATACTGCTGAAACAACAATTCTTACCGAATAAATGTTATACCGCAGTCATTCACCTCACAGAGGCTTTTTTGGGCAGTAAAAATTGCAGAGGAATCAGTCTTATGGTAAGCTGTACGACTGTACAGGAAAATGGTATTCGTACGCCCCCATGTCTCCCATGTTAAATCGAAAATCTCAATAGCTACTATATTAACCAGGATTGGGCTACAAACCTGAATCCAGGCCGCCTAGGAGAACTCAGCGGGGGCTTTTAGATGCACTTTGTTGCATTACAATCGGCTAGCACACTTTCGAGCTACGCCGCCCAGAATTCTAGGGGGTGGCAATTTCCATCGCTTAAATACCCCTTTAACACAGCAACTACCACTTTTTCGTTAGGCTCAAACTTGTTTGCGGCGTAACTTTTTAATGTGCTAACCGATCGAAATGATGCAAAGTGCATCTAAAAACCCCCGCTGTGTTCTCCTAGGCGGCCTGGATTCAGGTTTGTAGCCCAATCCTGGTTAATATAGTAGCTATTGAGATTTGCGATTTAACATGGGAGACAGTCTAGCGTACGAATACCATTTTCCCCTACTGTATATATACATTTATGTCATGTATATAACTTCCAGTAAAGGGTTCTCAAACAAGCAGTTTCAAGTTTAAAATACCGTTGAAACAACAATTCTTACAGAATAAAGGTTAAACCGCAGTCATTCACCTTCCAGAGGCTTTTTTGGGGCATTAAAATTGCAGAGGAATCAGTTTTATGGTTTAAATGTTCGGCATATATGATTAAATATAATATCAATTATTTTATGATTAAAGTACAATAAAGTTTTGTACTTCATTTCAGTATTTTATATAAACTTTAATGACATTAATATTTGATTCACCTTGTTGAATTAAATTCAATGAAACATTACAACTCAACTGTGTCATGAGACCAACTGAAAATCACATAATCGGAAATGGGTGTTGCATGCCAAATAAATTCGGCATGTTCTTGTTTGGTTTCAATATTGTAATGGTAGTACATAGCGCCCAATTCCATTTTATTTTCATGATAAAGCATTTTAATTTTTTGTCAGCGCACTCAAGTCTCCTCCTTTAGCTCGAAAAGATACATATCATCGAAAGTTATGTAAAAAGAAATATGAGACGGCCTTTCGTTAAGGAAGTAAGCGATTGGAGCTAATACGACCCCAGAATGGCATTTTTAGGGCAATGTTGAAAAAGGGCTCGTTACGGTGGCATAGTAAAGATGTATAAAAACCCAAACCTGTAAAAGTTGTGGACAAATGCCCTATTCAGTAAAGCAATCAACAGCACACCGACACTTTCAGTCATCATCATCACTACGCTTTCACAAGTGCAACTATGAATGCTAAATAAAGTAAAAATGACGATTATTAAGGTTTAGATTTTTTGTGCATATTTCGAAATTTATTTTGAACTGCTTTTTTACATTATTTTTGAATGAGATATATTATTTTAGTTACAGTGGAAATATATACAGCTACAACATTGCAATTTACTTTATTGTAACAAGTAACAATATGGCTCAACATTTTATTTGTTGCAAGGTTGGATGTCATTATCATTCCGTGTGCAATTCTGCTGGTTTCTGTTTCTTTTTTTGTCTCCTTTTATTTCGGACGTCAACAGCATTGTATTTGTAATCGGGGTACTTTAGTTTGTGTTCGCGATTTGCCTCTAGAGATGCGGATATGTATTTTTCCTATAAACAAAAAAAGCGACTTAAAAAATCAAAACAACTTCCCATGACTAATGTACCGAATACTAACTAACATGTGGTATAACGAGTATGCACCTTTTCCTGTTCCGAAAAGTTTTTCCATATTTCTCCTAGCCTTGTGCTTATTTTATTGTTGTTTTCTTCAGGAAATTCCTGCGCAATTTGCTTTCTTCTCTCTTTTGCAAACATCATAAACGAATTCAGCGGCCTTTTAATCTTTTTTGTTGACTGAAAAACGAAAAATTCATTGTTATACATGGCTTCATAAATTACTTCAATAGATTATTCATCGATAAATTGAGAAATCCGGTATTTTTTAAAAACCAACATCAAAGTCAATAACGTCATTAAGAAAAGCTGACCACGGTAAAACGACTTGTTCCTTTTTTTTATCAAGTTCAACTTTTCCGTCTATAGCTTCTTCATTATGTCTTGCAACACTTGTACTGCTACTAGAGCGAACATTATCGATATCATGGTTCTCTAAAGTCCCAGTTATTGTATTATTCGTTACGTTTGTTAAATATGGACTACTTTTTGCTGCATCACCGTATAACCCATTGACTTGCAAAAAGTTTGCAGCATCAAAAAAACGACGCATACAGTTTTCCGCTACGATAACTTCCCCATGATATAGAAAAGTTATGATGCATTGAATATCCTCGAATTCCAAATTATTCAGCGGCACAACTGACTTAATTGGAAATTTCTCCGTCTTGAATAATTCTTCGAAATAAGAAGAACCAGCACTGAGTATTAATTTGTGGGCGACAACATATTGGCCCTTGCAAAGTATGGTGACATCTGCAAGATGTTGTCTTAACAAATGGGCAACCAACCCCTAAATAATACAAGATTATTCCTGTGATACATTATATAATAAAGAAAAGGAGTAAAGATTTTATTTGTAACATGTTTACCTGCATGAGGTTGTCTTTGTGGTCATGCCATTTGATCTTGAGGTTTTCTGCCGACATTTTTCAGATTCGATGCAAATGTAACTTGTATCAATTAATGTATTGAACAATCAAACGCATAACTATAAGCACTTTTTCACTCGTCTTTTATTATTGTCAATAACAATGCAAGGGTATTTTAATTCGAGAATCGTTGTATTTGATTACCTAAAACATGGATTCGAGTCACAAACTGTTGAAAATTGTATTCTTACACGTCCGTTTTATTCCAAAAGACTCAATGCAAATGGAACATGTATCGACTAACTGAATTGGAAATAATGTATTGAGCAATCAACCTCACAACTGTAAGCACTGGTTCATTCGTCGTGCTATATTGTCAGCAACAATGCAAGCGGATAGCTGTTCCACAAGTTGCTTAGTCACGTCATTGCTTACAACTGGAGTTCTTGTCACAAACTGTTGAAAATTTTATCGATACACGCCAGTTTTATTCCCATCGTTACACGGAAAAAGTACATTTTCAAATATTTCTGACTGTTGTTTCTTTAACACACATTGACTTCTCTACAATGGGGCTACTATTCCCTTGTACTAACATCAAATTGAAGGTATGTAAGTATGTAACCATGCACGGGCGCAATTTTTTTACCACAATATTGATAGCCTGGCGATTCGTAATTTCCCATGGTAATTTTATTTGTAGCTTCACACACTGGCTGTGTTTGGGGCAACGTGAATAAATATTACTTTTATACCGCTGGTTAGCTCCGTCTCCGACCAGTATCGGCTGTATTGGTTCGTTTCTTCGACTAAATGAAAAAGACTGGAGTAACGGATATAAAAGTTGTTCTTGTATTTATACTTTCTCCATGGAAACTCTTTCTCTCCATTTGTCCAAAGGAACTGTGATCGTATATAACTTTACGTGCCTAAATAAATATCATGAGATAAAACAAATCTACATAGAAATGCTTCAGTCATGATTTGAAACCCAAGCTGGTTACATCCAGACAACGAACATCCAACCAGATTACCCCATATCAACTTACAGAGATTGCGCTTATGAGAGTGTGAGAGCCCAGAGTGCCTTTTCCGATTACAAACCAAACTGTAACACCGTTGACATGAGGATGGTGCCACAGAGGATACTGTGTTAATAGTGTATTGAAGTGACCGTGAATGGTGTTCCTCAACACTACAGGAAGTTTGATCATTGATTTTATATTGTCGTTTTTCATTTGTAAGTCACAGTGAATCGTCGCATTGATTTTGTAAACAGGGAAAGAAAGACATTTCAACGAATACGACGACGACATATTTCAACGAAACGAAAGAATTATATTCAAAGTGTGTTCAAATTCATATCTGTTGAAATAAAGAAATAGTCAAATCATTTATGAGAAAGGTAAAAAAGATCGCGTCGATTATTAATTATGGCGTTAATTAATTAATTCCGTAGAGTAACGGTTGAATATCTATATTCTTTACTTATGCAATGGATAACACCATTTTGAAAAAGGAAACCCTTCCCCCCAATGAAAATACTTCATCAGTTCCAAAGTATTTAGAGCATGTGGCAGCAATCAGACTGGAAAGAAAGTAAGTGTACTAACGGTGGGAGATCGTAGCGGTGCAAGAGCGAATTCTTGCGTTATTTTGGATATCGTGACGCTTATCAGTATAAGTTACCTGATCTTCTGAAGTCTTTTGATTAAGGTCCCTTGGTTAGAACAGTTTACTGTTTCCGAAATATTTATTCACAAGCAATTTTTAAGAAATTTTTATGACTACTATATTGTATTTAATATTAGCACAGTGTCCATTCTGAGCTATTATTTATTAAATCACTTTTTTCATGAAACTTAAAATTAGTGCAATATTGTCAAAAACTATTTTCATGATCTGAATATGAATTCGGATTGTTATGTTTGTCCTGTGATTACTTCGTAGTCACGATATCGAAGATTATAAAAGAAATGAACCTTACATACGTTCCGGTCATGCTTTGTAAGTGTTATTCGATGAAAATCAATATTCGATGATGTTATTCCAGGAAATAATGTTGTTGTAGTGCCCTGAGTCTGCCTTCCATGTTTTCCCGCACTGATCGAGATTTTATTGCCATGAGATCTGAAAAAAACAGACTTGATAGCTTTTTTCTGCAACCTGGTTGGCCTGCAAACTCAGTTACGCCAGGTGATTGTGCAAAAGCTGGATTTTTTTGCTTGCAAGACGCAGATAAGGTAATTCGTACTTTTAAATAAGCTTCAGTGAAAGTTGCAATACACAATAAAATTTCTAAACAGGTGCAATGTGCATTTTGTTTCGTTACGTTGGGGGAATTTGAAAATGGAGAAACTCCGATGGAGGAACATAAGCGGCATTTTAACAGATGTCCATTCGTTTGCCAATTGCCAGTTGGAAACATACCACTGGAACTAAATGACAGTTCATACGAAGAGGAAGACAAAGGAGTCGACGTATGTGGCCGCTTAGCGTCAGGTGAGTTCATACTTGGTGGCTGTTTTATGTGTAATCTTATACAACCGCATTTACACAACTACTTATACAATTTTGAAATCATGACAGTCACAGAATCATCAACACACCCTGTGAATTGTGACAATAATTTCGTACTGACCAACCTTGGGATTATAGCATATGTTGAAATATCTCGCTCTGACCTTGTTACACTTTCGTCACGGTTAAAAACGTTTAGAAACTGGCCGGGTCAATCTGGCCAACTACCGAAAAAACTAGCACAAGCTGGATTTTTTTACACGGGAACTTCTCATAATGTTAAATGCTTCTCATGTGGTGGCGAAATACAGAAGTGGACTCTGTTGGATGATCCGTTTTTAAAGCATGTTCAACGGTTCCCTAATTGTACATTCATGCTCCTCAATTATTCGGGAAACCACAACGAGGTGCTGTCCTAAAATGTCAAGTAATCAATAATGATCTGAAACGTGCTACGCAAGTCATTTAAAATAACGTATTTTTGATGCATGATAATTCTGTTCCGTTTAGCACACTATGAAAAAGATGGTCGAATCAACGCCGATATTGGTTAATACTGATGTTGGAATTAATGAGGCAGATGGACGTAATGGGAGCAAAGAAAAAATTCCGGTAGAAACTGAAACAACGGGAGCATTACAGGAGGTTGCGGAACGACTAACCTGTAAAATATGTGCGGAGAAGGAAGTAAATGTAGTCTTTTTGCCGTGTAGGCATTTAGTTACATGTGCGTCTTGTGCGGCAGCTGTAGCTAAATGTGTGTTATGTCGTAATTCAATCAAAGGATTTGTTAAAATATTTTTGTCTCCGATGATTATACAAAAGGTTAAATAACCACTGAAAAATTTACATTTACTGATAATTTTAAACTCTAGCTTTTGTGTATTGGGTTTTTAAAACCAAGATGAATCGGAGCAGACGTACATAGGAACCGACTTTGCTTATTGGTTGCCAATTTAAGAAATCAGAATACAGATACAGAAACTAGACCTTCAGTTTGCTTGCTAAGTGTTCCTCATCTTTTTTTCGAGTTTTTTAAAATAATTTTTATTGTTGTCAGCCGGCACTTTGTTTTGCCCAAAATCTGGCAGCCTTGTGCCTTGAAACTGCCACACTGTTCCTAACGGTTTGAAATAATAAAGAAAATATCATTTAAAAGAATGAACTGTAGTCTTTGTTTTGTCGTAATTGCGAATGATGGGGATGGGTAAAATAAAACATCAAATTGAATTAGTTTTGTGTTTTTGTTTAACAAGGTTCATGTCAGCATAAACAGCATAACTCGCCGGTTTTTCTCTGTTGAAATTAGTATATTTACCGTATTATCGCTAAAGGTAGAGAGTACTATCCTTTAAATATGCGAGTTGAAAAGGGCTGTTATCCTTAGAGGGTAATTATATTTAGAGAGCTGCCATCTTTACAAAGTACGCAACTTTAATGGCTTAATTTTCAACTTTTTGTTCGAAAGTTAAGCGAGCAGTCCCATTACTCAAAGTTTTCTTTGCTTTTATGTCGCTTGCAATTTAAATTTAATCGAGAAGCCCCTTTCTACTTTATTCTATGTTGTCAGTAAGTTTAAAATATCTGAAGGCACATTTATTAATACCGGTTAAATTCATAACCCAACTTTAAATTAAAACAATTGTAACAATCGAGTTTTCGGACTGGTGAAACCACTAATAGGATATTTTAGAGTTATCTTAGAGGGGTCTTTATAGGACTGCCATTATTTCAAATTTTCGGCTAACACGAACTGCTTTCTATAGCGAAATGCTATCCTCAGAGAGATGCTATATTTGGAGAGTTGCTATATTTGGAGAGATGCTATGCTTAGCGAGAATACGGTATGTTCATTAAAAGTTATGAAAAAGTGTGCATAACTGTAAGAGTAAGAACTTTATAGTAAATGACGCATTGTCGTACAGGATCGTTAGCATGACATTTTATCACGCATAATGCAACAAATGAATGAAGCTTATAAGAAGTGGCCCTACTACTGAAAAACGAGCATGTTTCCCAAGTTTTATTGCATGAACAAAGGACTTTTTCTTGACTTTGGAACAAATTTTTGCATTTTTTAATAAGTAAAAGGTATTGTGATTTATTATCATGGTATTTACATCAATAAAAACAATTATTCAAAGCTACTACTAAGAAAAACCACTATTAACACTACTAATATTAAAGAACATTTTATGGTTAATCATAGTGAATTATTTTCTTAATATGCTACAGCAAAATATCTCTAGTCCTTAAGATTGGCCAGACAAGTCAATAAAACTTCTTTTGCTGCTGAATCCTTGGGGAACATCTGAAGAAACAATGGAGATGCCTCGCGCTCTGTTTCCTTCCTAAAAATAAAATAAAATGACTTTATAAAACAAATGTTGAAACGTGAAGTTTAAAAATGCAAATAATGTAGCTGATGGTTCCTACAATTTTAGAACGTAGGTCAGTTTGTTTTTCAACTCAGTCGATTCATCGTCGCCAATGGTGCTGCCTTTAAGAAATTCGAAAATTTTCAATGTTGGTTCTACCTCAAACCACTCAAGTGGTTTGGTTAGTAGAATATACATTGTTGATATCCACAAGTCATAATAAACATAGTAATTTGCAGCTTCTAAAAGCTGGAATGCAATCTCGGATGATCCCAGCGGTGCTTCCAAATTCCCGCTGTAAATGAATCGAATGAATGCGTTTAAAGCATTCCTTGACTCAATGTTTACATTAACGTGGTCCCCTTCCGAATCTCGGTAGCCTTTTGTTTGTAATTGTGTGAATAGTGCCGGTACTTTACCTGTGTGGGAAATAATTAAAGTATGAGGAATTTTTACAAAACAAAACACAATGATTGCATTATTATTATTGGTATTTTGTAATGTTTCCTACCTAAAAAGGTTTTGTGGCATTTTACTTTTTCTCCCTTTGTGGAAACTACAGAAACGTCAAAAAAATTGTCTGCTCTGAGCATTCTTTCGTTGGATGGTGTGGGCACGATGGAAAAGGGTGCTAACGAAATGTAGTCTTCTATTTTTACATCCAAAGTAAAAAAAAATGAAGGCTTTTGATCAGCATGTTCAGGGAATGTTGGAGCGCGCAGTTGACTGATATTTGATTGGCTGAACAAAGAACTTTTCCCTTCGCATTTTAGATCTGAACAAAATAAAACTATGCTAATCAATTCAATTGAATCAAAATTAAGTAAACCAATGTTATTGAAGAACTTATCGGGATTATCTAGTATCCTACTCACCATTCCCTACAAATATTGTGGAATACACTTGTTCACCTGGAATATAACAAAATAGCTTGAAAACTAGCTTTAATACGGCTCGGCTTGATCCCCCATTCTCATCGAGAAAATCCTGCAGGGCTTGTAAAAAATTTCCTGGTCGTATTTGTATTTGCCATTTCGCATCTTTATGAGGAAATCCACAAAAAGGAGAATTTTCCATTTTTAGGTATAGCATCATATCGTCCCTGTGATATTATCAAAATTACTTTATATTTGACCGTTTTGTATTTTTATAACGTGTCAGATAGAATTCAGCAGATATTCACTTTCTATTGTATAATTAACTTACTCAGGCGTGATTTTGCTATAGAGGTTTACAAACGTTCCTCTGTAAAACTTTTGAAACTCATCTTTAAAAAATTCTAGTTGCATTTTTTCAAAAGAGTTTAAGTTTATACCACGAAAATTAGTAACTTTTTTTAAAACATATTCAACGTTGATTTCGAAAGGATGTTCAAGGCATCGTTCGAGGTTGACATCCTCGTGTTTCAATAAAGAGAACTTCATTGTAGTTGCTGCTTTGAAAATGTCACTTCGACACTCACGTTCAAATTAACGTTAAATTTCACTTTAGTACACTGAGGAAATGTAGATTAATTTTTTAGCAAAAATAAACTTCACAACTCCAGTATAGTTTAAAAGGAAATTATGTAACTGATGCAACGTCCACTTCAAACACTGGTCCTTTAAAGTCTGCCTTTATTTGGGGCTAACTTGCTTTTGCCAACAACGATCACTTATTGTGGGAGCACTGTTGAGCGGTATGTGCTGTTGTCTGTCCGTCACAAGCAATACCTAGAGAGATTTTAAAATTTACACCCTGCTGAAAAGATTGGGACCTAGAATGTAAATATATTTATCCCACTATTCATCCTCTTTATTTGTAAACAATGTATACTGTATCAGTATGAACTGTGTTTTAAAGTAAATGGCTTTAAAGTAATTTACTTTAAAGTAAATGGCTTTATAATAAATGACTTTAAAGTAACTGGCTTTATATTAAATGACTTTAAAGTAAATGGCTTTAAATTAAAAGGATCATTCCAAGGTCTACTTGAAGTATATTACAAGTCCATACATTCTTCATCCAGTTTGGTTGACCCATTCATTTTTGGATAGGATAAAGCCAACAAAGTTTCATCTCGGTGGATAAATGTTTTCCTTCCAGTATTGATAATTGATATAAGATACAATTTTGCTTTGAGACTTAAACACTTTAAGCTAATTGAAGTTGCGTCGATAGCCTCCAGTTTGTATGGTTTAAAAATACACAATTTCAGCATGTCCATGTCACTTATAATGTCTTGACAGTGTGTATCTGATAATTTTGCTTTTGTAATTCTCCAATTGTTCAAGGCTATAAATATTTGAATATCTGATAACTTGAATTTTTCTTTAATTTCATCAGGGCAGTTATTCCATGCCACACTAAAATAAATACTATAGTCAGTATTAGCATGTAATGTGTAGCCAGTTAGCATACAGTGCCTATGATACTCATATGGAAACTGGTCAGAGGTTATGTAGCCAAAAGCCATAAGCTTAAAGTGTTCCCAAAACTCTAAAAGCAACTGTGATCTTTGTCTTAAATACTTCATTGCATCGGAAGTTAGTGGCCTAAGTTTCCAGTTGAAAGAATCCATTTTGTGGTCAATCTGAATTATGTCTTCAGTTACCACATTGAAAAACAGAAAACTTTCAGTTATAAACTGAAATGTTGGTAATCTCGATGACATTGTAAACTGTTGATAAATATACTGAAAATCTAAAAGTGGGAATATTCTTA
>JAHZNB010004247.1:0-27002 GCA_027744295.1 Callyntrura guangdongensis
CTCCTGGATGGGAGTTTTTTTTGGAGGGAAATGAATTTTGAAATTATGTTTTTGCCAATCGAGAGTTGGTTAATAGCTCAGATTAGTCCCAAGATGGATGTTTGGGGTCAATTAAGTAACTTTAAATTTTTGTTTGATAAACGGGAACAGTTACAAAACCAATATCATATACCCGCTAGATGGGGTTAGCAGCAAATACTGCGACATAACTTTCTCGTAAGGGATATACGCAGTTGAATACACAGTTTAACGTGCCCACTCACTTCACGTTGTCTGTCCGTCTGTTTGTCTAGACGATAACTCGAAAACGGTTTCGAATTTTGAAATTATGATTTCGCGAACCGACTTCTCATCCTTTCGGTTCCCATGGGAATGATTTGGAGTTTTCAGGTGGCGCCCAAGGTCTTCAAAAAAGGTACCTCAGTGTTAACTCAGGAATGGTTATGAATTTTGAAGTTCTTTTTTCACTAATCGGTTCCTCGTCTCTTAGGCTCCACTGGGAATATTTTTGGGGTTTTCAGGGAAGCGGGGTCAAAGGACATGTATTTATATCTCTGCTGTTTGTAGGACGATTTCCCCAAACTTTGTATATAGGTGGCCATTGTCTCCTCTGAAAGTGGACAAAAGTTTGACCCCCTAGGTGAACGGGGTCAAAGGTCAAAAAGATGTATCTTTGGTATTTGTGGATTGAATGAATGGAGGGATGGTTTTGGATTGCAGGGTTTGTTGAACATAAAGTGATCAAATTAATACTTCGTCACTTACAGTATCCAACAAAGTAAATGGTTTATGTATAATTCCATCTATTCTATGTAATGTGTAACTTAATGTTGAAAAATGTAGTTTTTAAATAATGGAGTCTAACAGAACACCTTAAACTGTGCATTCAACTGAGTTTATCACCTTTGGTAAGCACATCATTGGAACATTTGAATTGCAGCCAAAAGCCCTCCAGGGTGTCAAAAATATGGCGTTATTTTAATAATTTTGTAATCTACGCATATGAATCTATAGAAAAGGTTGTTTTAGGATCGGACTTTTTTGGTTCGTTAGTCTTCCTTAAAGCAAAAAGTTAAGTAGCACTTATGAAAACGCCAATTTTTGTGTACTAGGTGAAAGTATTTCATAGTGCTGAACTTTCACTTTATGACGTAATTTTTGAAGTGCTTTTAAAACATTTTTAAGAGGGGTTTGAAGTACCATATATACAAAAAATTGATATTTTCGAAATAGAACTTAACAAACCTGGTACATTGTAATATAGAGAATAAAAAAGAAAAGCTTTAACCATTTTTTAATCTTTAGCATGCTCATTTAAACTTAACATGAGTCTACCTATGTATGTATGCATCAATTCTTAGTACTTGAATGTTTAGTGCTTGTTACTATACCCACCAATTTACATGGATGTTTTTCTGCAAATCGCTTTAGCAATATTCCCTCATGTATTTTTTGCCACACATTTCATATTGTATTTAAATTCTTATATTGTTTGCTACACGAAAACATTTGCAGGAAACTGCTTTATTATTTTGTGAGCGATAATGTAAACAAACAAAATTAAAGTACTATAGCATCACACGTTTAAACTGCAGAAATGCAAATCACGGTGCCAAATGTGACATAGCGCGATTATTAAGTATCACTTAAATCCTAACTTAGATCCTTTATAAAAATGGTCGTCGTGTCTGGTCCTTCGATCCGCCCGTCCCCGATTGTATGTTGTACGCGCGATAACTTTGGAAGGAAAAGGAATTTTCAAATTCTGTTTTCGCCAATCGATAGCTTGGTCAAAAATACGTCCAAATGAGTTCAAACTCAGTATACACAGGTACGTCTTATTACCTAAAAACTAATATACCAATTTTTTTAATGGATGACACATGCGACCTCCAGAGGTAACCAAAGGTCAAATACTGTAACTCATAAACGGTTAACCGTTGAGGATGGGGGTTTCGACTATCGACTAACCATGACAACATGACAAGGGATATAACATATGCCAACATGGCGAGTCTGTGACCCCCTGGGGATAGAAACAAGAGACTCCTATAATTTTTCTTGACTTTTAAAGTAACAAATATGACTCAATTTTGATACAGAGGACACATATACCTCGTTGGTACTTGTATAAGTTTGCCACGTTTGAGCCGGATTGGTTGATAACTGTTGTCTCCATACGAGGTCAAAGTTCAATTTATCGTTATCACCATAACCAACCAAACAAACCTTAAAATGAAGACCTGTGTGATCCTATTTGACATTATTCTAATAGTAATTTTCTTCTTCCAATGTTTCGTAAAAAAATCTTGAAAATCTACTAAATTGAGAAATATGCTCATAAACTGCAAAATACTAAGCAAATGAACTTTAACCTTTAATATTGACTCTAGAATGCTAGAATGTTAAGATACGTCCGCAACGCAATATCACTATAGGTGAGCTTCTTAGATAGCTTGAACGTAGAAATGTGGATAAATGATAATATTATTAGCGCTAAAACTAAAACTAACACCCTTTGTACAATTCTCAGAATTTTGAGACGCCAACTACACTTACACACATCATTCGATCACGACAAATTGGCATTTAGTTTTTTTTTCGAGCGAGACGGAATTTGTAGTTGAAATGTAGTAATGAGATTATAAACGATTTCTATCTTGACTTCTCATTCAATGCGATAGACAGAAGACTTTATAACAACAGCAGCATTAGTAGTAGTAACAGCACAGTGTCTCTAGTGTCTACAGCTTGAACAGAATTATAACACCAATCTAAACAGCTACTGCCGTAAAACCCAATATAAAAGCAAGCATCTACCAAGTTGTGTGTGAAAAAACGTAAAGGTGGAACACGATCACTTCTAAACACGTAGTGAAAACAACTTCTCTCCTTCTGCGAAACAACGATGTTAACTTGTCTGTTCGCCAGTAGTGGTTCTCGCTTTAAGCTGAAGGCTGAATAGCATCATGAAAGCTTCCATGAAAGTTAAAATTAAATTTGAGCTTCCATCGTTGTGGAATATTATATTGCTTATTACTATTACCAACATATCACCACTCGCTACCAGTCAACTATTACATCTCTATCCACACTTTTACCTCAGTACAGTGAAGAACATGACCGTTACTCGTTTTCTACAAAGACAGCCGTATTATATTAAACAACAAAAGAGTCTAACTACCACTATTCCGATAAACTTTCATATGAAAGAACATTAATAGTTTATTTAATGCACTTATTTCTAAAAACCTTTTGATCATATTACGCACGTACCTTGGTTCTCTCCCAACATTGAGTACCTGAGGAATGGGTCTTGATGCGTATTATGTGGGTTGAGGATAGCAACAGGGCTGTTTTGTAGGTACGGATAATTCCATGATTGCATCGTGTTAGCTCTCGGTGTTGGTCGGTCAATTATGTCTATCAGCTATGAGAATCAGTAATTAAACAGAGAGAATAATACAAAAGAGGGAGACGAAAGGTTTTTAAGTGAGTATGCGCTAATGAGTTTGATTAAATCAAGTAGAGCGAAAAGGGTTTACAATTCTTTAGCTACTGTTCACTGTCATTAGTGTCATCATTGCATGCATGGCTATGATGTATAAGATAATGTGTAAAAGTGTAGTATTACGCACACTGATAAACTCAAGTGCCATTTGTGTATTGAACAAGGCTTAATGAACCGTACATCGTTTCGTGTATCTGTCTGTCTTGTTTCGGTTCAAAGTGTTACTCATGAATCATGATAGTGTTTTCTCCTGAGAGTTGAGTAAGAAGGAAAGAAAAAAAATGAGATTTTTGTTAGATTGTTTTTTAACGCATTAGTCACGGTAAAAAGTAATCTTTTTAATTAACTTAAATAACTGAAACAATCCATGTAAAGAAAAGTAGCGAAAGCGTAGTATTATTAGCAATAGTAATGTTTCAGTCACTAGTTAGTTTTTTGAAATTCCTAGTTGTCTGCCAGTGTTTTTTCACCTGATACAGGATTGTAGTTTGCATTTATATTGATTTTTTTGGTGCTAGAGTTTTTTTCATTGAACGATATTTTGTCAAAAATATAAGCTCGATAAAGTTTAGAATAAATTTATTCCCACTGTGTG
The DNA here is from genome assembly GCA_027744295.1 of Callyntrura guangdongensis. Lineage (NCBI taxonomy): Eukaryota > Metazoa > Arthropoda > Collembola > Entomobryomorpha > Paronellidae > Callyntrura > Callyntrura guangdongensis. The sequence continues at coordinate 4,107 of JAHZNB010004247.1, forward strand.
GATCCCATCTGATATTTGATTTGTTCATCTTTGCTTGCATCTAATTGTAAGTTTTTAAAATGCTAATTTCCAATTATAACTGATTTTTTGTTAGTAAGCATTGCAGCAACGTTTTTAAGATAAGATTTAAACATAAAAAAGTATTGAAGCTTGTCATTAGGTGTAGAAGTTCGTACTGGTTAATATATTTTTCAAGGCTACGCGCTTCTGCTTTGCAAAGTTCAAAATATATTGACATTAATTGTCGGTCTGAACAGCCTCTTAAAGTAGGCCTTAATATCAGTGGAATCTTTGGCATACAGGTACCTATTTGCACATACTTTCGCTACTTGACAATGCCAAAGTAAAATAGCTGCCTACAAAGAGGATCATGTGAAGTAGTTTAAGAATGTAATAGAATGTATGGTAGTTTATAGATATACGAGTGATCTGAATTTACAAGACGATTAATCAAAGTAATATTTTAACAATAAATTAAATAAAGTGTAAACAACAATATAATAATATAGAGATTATTATATTATTAAAGAGAGAAAATAAACGAGAAAAATGAGTCGCAATTACCTCAAAGTTAAAGGGAATTATTAGCTGCATGGGACATCAAAACAATATACGCACATGCTTTATTTATTTCTGTACAATATTTATATCATTCTATAATATTGTATAAATACATCATATTTTTATACATATAGTATACGTCTATTGATGTTCCTTGGTTTACAAATATATTCGATAATATATGATTTTACGTGTACGAAAAGTTGACGCAGTTCATACCTTGACACAGCAACAAATCACAGTTAAGAAAAACGTAAGTCCAAACAGGGCCAAATAGTAAGGAAAATCGCTGGTCATGAAGACTCCTTTTGAAAGACTGTTGGGAGCTACTACTTATGATGTAGATAATGATGAGTAGCACAAAATTGATTAGAATTAAAGTTTGACAGTACGACTGGATTCGTAGCAGCGCCAGGAAAACTCTGTCCACCTTGGAATGACAGATGAGTGTTTCCTGAAGGGTTGTCAGCACAAGGTTGGACTTTCTTGTCGTCTTGTAATTGGTATCCCAAAATTTATTTTTGGAATGGTTATGATGAGTATAATGTGAGCCACTGACCTGGAAAAGTGCTAGAATATGGACATGACAACGCTGGCGACAAATTATTAATACGAAGAGGGCACAAAAACCATCTAACCGACCACTTGTACAGCGACCACAAATAAGGTAGCTGGGATGAGTAGATGATGTCGGCGATGATAATGGAATGAAGTTACTACAGCAAGTTTTCTCTTTTGAAATAATTGGAGTAGAAGTCGTAGTGTGGTGGCAAAGAGAAGCGGCAGTAGTAGTAGCAACAGTACTACTACTGCCACCACTACCACAACAATGTCTACGTCTGTTTTTGCATCCACTCCTGCAACCACAACTAAAACTTGTGCTCTTACTGCTGCTCGTGAAGTTGAGAATACTGCTGCTGGTGAACCTAGTAATGCTGACAATCACGCCGTTGTTGAGAAAGCGAACGCATTTGATCTTCAGACTACCCAGTGCTTACTGTACATGCAATGATTAATTTAGACACGCAATCAACACCACATCCACTTTTTTTACCACCTCCACCACAACTACTTTCAAAGGAAAACTTGGCAACAAGGTCACAGTTGATGATTATTTGTACAGCCTTACTTTTCTTACCCTTCTTTCTTCTCGTTCCCGTCCTTTTCTCCAGTGTGCTGTCCCCAAATAATAATTATAAATTTACTCGCAATTTTGCTGTGGCAATGGGACAATATGTTGAAAATCTCCTGCCGCTTCACTTCCATTCGTGTGTGCTAAAACAGGCTGTTCTTCTGCTGACTTTTATTCAATTCAAGCTCATATTGTTCTTTCCCGCTTGGAGTGTGTGTGGTGTGAAGGACGATGATCTTCTTTGTGTCCTAACAAACACTCAACCAACTGCATTGGGAGGGGGGATAAAGCTAAAACGTCAACTTGGCCTGTTTGAAATTATTCAGCACCCTTGGAGGCAGTTGGAACAATACAAACAACAACGCTGGCCTTGTATTTGTAATATTTCATTGAAGTTGCTTCCCGGGGACTACATACAGTTGTGGATATATACACACACTTCAGTTACACCGACTGGTTAAAAACTCTTCAGGGTACGGGGAGCATTGATGGAATGAACCTTTGATGCAAATAGCCTTGACAATTCCAATACAGGGAATTTCACGAAATATTCCAGTGATTGATAACTAAGTACCTTCTTGGACTCGTGCTGTTGCAGACGTTGTCTATATATAATTTGACAATAAATGAACAATATACATGAATTTAGTCTTTCGTGAGAAATCTTTCATTCATCTTTGGTGTATGCAATGTGTAGGATGGACAAAGAAGTGATCGGAGTAATTAGCTCAGGAACAAGAGCTTGCTACACTACTGACACAGAATGGGGTATTTTCTGTTTTCCTTCCAAACTCCAAGATCAATTTCTCTCTCACGTTTACACTAAAACGAGGTACTTGACACATGTTCAGTCATGTCCCGACTTGAGGAATGTCGACAATGGTGAATACATGAGTCTATCTCCAGCTCCCAACAACTTGGCTGCCAGTGTACCAGTCGTTGCGGAAATAAGGCTGCTCCACTTTACGAAACGAAAATAAGAATGATGGTCCTAGAGTTTTTCAGCGAGAATGAATACGTTGTAATCGGTGGCTGTTAGTCGATGTTACATCCAACTACTAGTTGCCTATAGGAACTAATGATTCTGCCTCCTTTCTCCGTCATTATTACTGCTACATGTACACATGAACTTACTTAACTCTTGCTCGTTTACGTACTAGTATTTTTTCTTCCTTCTACAAATACAAGTATACCTATTCAAAGCAATACGTACTTACTACTACTACTACGACTACTACTATTACTATACGTGCATGTGGCAATTCCTTTAAATGGAAATCCCTTCTCGACACGTCTCTATTATTGTCCTCTTTATCATTAGACTAGAGGGTAACGGTGGCAGGGCTATTACCAGTAGACACACAAGCACCCACCATTATGTCTTAGTGCACGTTGTCTACACTGTACACATTGTTGAACCGTTCAAGTGTTCACTTTTTCTCCCTTTTTTGCAACAACCACCTATAATATCACGTTGTCTTTATCATTCTATCCTGTTTGATAATGTGATTGCCCCTTTTCTTCTCTTTTTATTGTTGTACATGCAGACGAGAGAAAAAGGCTCCTACGCAATGTGTCTTAATCGGAAATATCCAAACGGGAAAAGGGTTCCTCCTGAAACACCTTCCTGAAAGAACGAACGTGGACTGGGACCACAGATTGGAGTAGCTCAGCATCTGCTTTACTTTCGTACGACTCAACTCTCCTCGCTGTTGCTTTAGAGAGTTCCCTTTCTCGCGCTGCTTGGAAGGATACTTTGCAAAAGATGATGAGAATGATGCAGCCGCTGATGGTGGTTGGTGGTGGTGCTGATGTATGGTAGACTCAAGCTGTACAAGTTTCTCCCTCTCTCTCCCTTCGTCTCTTGCTTTCATCCATAAAAGCCAGAGAGCTACTCTTCCATTCCTTTGCCCTACACAAGCCTGTGTTGTATATATATGTATTTATTTGTCGAGCCCCCTCCGCACAGGCACACAGCAGTCAACTCACTTTTCGAGTGAGAGGAAAGAAAGAGAGACCTGCAAAATGAGGAAGGGAGAAGGAGCACCGTACACATCAGCTCTCGTTGAATCTCTACACATGAAAATGCTATATGGCGCTCTGGCAAAGGGAGAATCCGTTAAAGAAGAACAACAGGAGAAAGCACAGACACACAGACACACATTGAAGAAAGAAGGGAAGCGTAGGGATCGATCACAGTTTATTGCATGAAAGACCAGACATATATTTTTGCTACCGCGGTTCCTACTGTAGTACTACACGAAGGGACAAACGAGGAAAAGGGAAAGGAAACATTATTTGAAAAAATAAAACAGTGAAGAAAAACGAAAAATGTGCAGCAATGTATATGTGCGATCAAAACATACTAACATGATGCAGGAACGTAAAAATAAGCAATCCCGTGTAACCCGTCAGTGAGGAACCCCTTAAGTAGGGATACATGGCTACGTAGGTGAAGCATTTAGCCTTTCCACCAGTTTTTTCGTCATTCTTTGAAATGTATTATTATGCACAGAAATCGAAATAGAATAAAAGGGCAACAGATCTGAAATAACAAAAAATTTAAAACGAGTGCAGTGGCATTCACAGGGAATAAGAAGAAAACAGAAGAAAAGAGAAAAGAACAAGTGAGAAAACATAATATAGAGACGAACAAAGGGAAGAAAAGAAAAGAATGAGAAGTAAGCAAAAAGAATACTATATAATGCCGGATAGTAAGTAACAGTAACTATGCCGTGCCTTTTTTCCTCTCCTCCTTTTACACTAATGCTGACTAAACTATTTGTTAGAGTAAAATGCGCTGAAAAATCTTTCTCGACTATTTGAAAATGAATACTGAGCAACAGTGCCACACTAGTTTTGCCATAATAACGCTCTAATGTTTTCGTACATCCCGTTTGCTTCCCTTTGAACATTGAAAAAAAATTATGCAGAAACTGTACAATACTATATACGTACATTTTTTATGAACAATACAATGGCAGAAGGAAGAAGAGGAGGAGAAAAAACACTCTGAACCGGATGAATTTTTTCTGTCTTTGTTTGGTCTTTTTTTGCCGTTGTGTGTATGTATGTGTGAAGAAGAAGAAAAACTTTTGTCCGACTTTTTTCATCGCAGGCGTGTAGACTGTGTGTGATAAAAATTATGGGAAGAGCATCAACATATAAAACGAGTGAGGGGGAGAAAGACAAAGATGAAAGCAAAAAAGTTTTCTCTCTCCGTTTTCTTTTCTTAAGAATAAAATCTCCCAGTGCCCCAGTAGGATTCCTTTTTCAGTCCATCACCAGTATTCATGACACTTGCCGTCTTCATAAAGCCTGCCTTCTGGTGGTGAGTATGCACTATTTTTAAAGTTTCTCGCTCTTATTTCTGTGAGATTGGTAGTTGAGTAGTTTGCAAATGATAGTACCGTCTTGATTATTAGTGGAATAGCTAATGGAGATCGTCTTGGGCGAAACGTCTGCAGTGTTTCTTTTTATAAACTTGATTATGTTCACCTCTCGTCTTTTCAGCTGACTGCGTGTTTCTCCGCTAGCTTTCAGGTTGTCGTGGTTCTGATAGTTTTTCTAGTAAAATAAGATTCTCTAATGCCTTATAAGTTAGTCAACCGACGACTTGCGACCATTTAATACATACCTGATATCATCTCCTATGCATGTATATTGGGTACTTTCCCGGTTTATGTACGTGTATCTCATTCTATATTTATACTGTAGGGTCCTACCGCACAGCCGATTTTCAGGGGCTATGGTGGCGGTGGAGGACACGGCGGTGGCAGTGTAAATTCTTGTAAAGTGAATGACGGTTATGTAAGCGGTAGACAGATGCATGTTCTAAACTTTTGAGTTGCTCCGTATGCCCATTATTATGTCTAACTCACCTCTCCCCAGTCATTCCTCACTATATCTCTGCTAACGACAAAGTTTACGTCTTTACCACACGAAATTCTACTGATGTGGTTCACACACCGACACATACACAGGCGTACAAAATGTCTTTGGTAGCACTTGTAAGTGGGTCTGTAAAGTAGTAAACCCCAGAATAAAATGAATACGTAGCTGGCTCACGAGGAGATTCTTTAGGGAAAAATCTTGGAACTCTACTTTCAGGTACATAACAAAACAATTTATTGTTCAAGCAAGATGTTAGACGAACGGCGAGCTAGAAATAATATTAATAATAATATAAGGATATATTAATTATAAAAACAGTTATTCAAAATTTCACTTTATAACCATCGCCAGTTCATTAATTCGTTTGAGACTCAGGGAGAATTTTGATGAGAATTCTACACCAACGCACAAAACATGAAAGGGATACTCCCGTAAATCAGATTTCGTAAAAACCAATCGTAATGCTGATATATGCTATAGGGGATACTATTAAAAATTTACAACTTTACTTTTCTTGCTTTGAATGGGACTTTTCACACACTACTTTGAATTCCCTGCTTCTCACGGTGAAAAGTTGGCAAAAGATCGGTTCGGCTATAGCGTCAAAATATTCCTACGAAAATTATGCGCATATTAAAGCAAATGATTGTGTGTCCTCTGTGAAACACATAACTGACTACCCACGTCAGTTTTATACTTACCATCCATTTGGTACTTTGGATCCACTATCCATCGTCATCGTCATTCATGCTCATCTCACCGTCGTCATCACGTTTTTTTCAGTGCTATCGTCCACATACATTATGGCATAATACTTGGTCTCTGGTTATACGTACCAACGAACCACACCACAAGCTTCCCTTCCACGCGTATGTTTTATACAAATAAAATGCTGAAGTTCACGTACCTGAACTGGAGGCCATTATTCCGAAATGTTCGGAGGCATTTGCCCATCCACTTTTTATGCATATGCTCAAAGTCAAGAACTAAAATAATGTCTTCTAGAGATGGAACTTAAAATAAAAGCGACCCTACAACTGATATTTGCAGCTATTAATTCATAATTCTCCAGCTACTTATTTTCACGTTCTAGTTTATGCGTATGAGAATTTTACTTTGAACACATCACACTTTTCCATCATATATTCCCGAATCCCGACAAGGGGATTCCGTTTGTAAGTTAAGTATGCAACTTTGCTCGGTGTTTCTCGCATTTTTAAAGTGCAAAAGTACACCGTCTGGTTGCTGCACTATTTTCATTTCTGTCTATTATCCTGACTAAATCGTAACGATTAGAGATAATATAAAGACCAATATATTGGGCACTGCACTGGTTTCATCCAAATGCACACCAAATTGACGTCATCTTGTTTAAGTAACCGAAACACTGTTATTAAATACCGCGAATCACTTTCCCTATGTAAGAAAAGTGCACTTTCTGTAAGTCCGTGTGTGCAATAGCGTGAAGTGTGCACCATGTCTCAAATATAGCTTTGCTAATCGTTTTTATTAACTTTAGTTGTTATAGTATACTCTGTAATGTACTTTTATTTTTTAGGGAAGGATCTCTTTGATTTTTCTCTGGGGGTAGAACAGTGATTAGATTTTTCAGAAAGTGTTAGCAGTGTAATCTCAACATTGGATGCATGAGATGGGGCATGGCTCTACATAATAATATTTTGTGTATGTTGCTTCTAGAACGTTAAGAAGAGTTTCATTAATAATAATAATTTGCCCGGAGTGCTTTCCTGCTGCTGCCTCGCAACGAAGGGTGATTCCAAATTAACATCAACCGTTACATGTTTTCACAAATTGAAAATCAAGATGTGAACGTTCAGTCAGAGAGTAATGCTTATACCTGGGTTTGTAGTATGTACAAACGTTACTTCTCGTGGGATGATTCGGATAAATTGTTATTATTGTTGTATGTAGTGCACATACACATGCCTCTATACATCTTCACCAAGTGAATTGAATTCATAAATTGATATTTACATGAGATAAGTTGCAAAGATATTGAAGTCTGATTTTCTGTGTGCCATAATTATTATTGAAGGTAAGTAGAGATCATAATCAGTTTTGTGTTTGTGGCTATGCATACTTCAAAACGCGGATGGCTTTTTACTTTCGGTTAAAATTCAAGAGTAATATACCAGTAATGCCAAAGTACAAAGGTAAATTAACTTAAAAAATTGCCTTGTTATTCATGTTCACTTCTGTATACCTTAACTTTTACGAAAGTTTTACATACGTGATGGAATAAATTGAATGTGTGCATACATTTGAAAAAGGAGAAATCAACTCTACTGTTGCATACTTCCGCTAGTAGCATGCACTCGTTTAACTGTTGGTTAACAGCACTGTTATACGCGTTGCTCAATTTCACGTAAGTTTGCTTTATCTTCGTCATCATATAGGTAGTTACGTATTCCTAGCACATTTACGAGTTCAAAGGCGGTTCCGCACGAGAAGAGAGGAACTTAAATGGCTGCCCATTTTTCTCTTGTATATTGTTCAATGAATCTCAAACGCTTATGCATCTTTTTTACCGTATAGCACTTACATAAAGTATGGTGATGGGATATGGGATGGTCACGATTTTATGTTCCGTAGAGAATGAGAGAGAGAGAGAGAGATATGTAAGAAAGAAGCGACGCGTAGTTGGAAGAAATAGTGAAAATGAATGTACACTTAAAGCACCTTTAGCGATATATTATGCTGTCTATTTTAAATATACGACATCAACATTCGCCCAGTCATATAATATACATCATACATTATTATGCGAAATGTGAACTTTACAAGTTCTCGGAACGAAAGACAACGTCGGGAAATAAGTTGAAGACGGGAGGAAATGTACTAGAAGTGATGACTGCTCGTATATTAGAATGAACAACTGGTGCTTCTGCTGTCACACATCTGCCTTTCTGCAACCACGATGGAAACCGCAGTGAAAATAAAGACATGATAGACTAAACTCTACATTAATAAAATACTGGAACACTTGTGCTCCTAATTCTTATCATCTGGGACCTGCTACCCTGCTTATCAACTATAGAGGTACTAGCAATTTTGCCCTGTATCCATCCGTCTGTCTGCTGTGTAGTAGCTGCCGTGTAGTTTTACCCTCCATATCTCAAAACCCCAAAAACCTTCTGACTGGAAAGGGTCAAAGTAAAAGCATTTTACAACATTCTGTTTAGAAATCTGATTCCGGTAGTGTGGAGGAGATTGATGGTGGTAGTATTTGGTTGAGAAAGAGAGAATGGTCCATTCAATCCAGAAAAGTACGTTCTGGACCATAGTCCTATTTTTATGCAGACATTTTCTGATTCTGACAGAGGAAACTCTTCCCTGCTTTCACCACCACTATATGCAGTAACGATTTAAACTTCAATAACATTGAATACATAACTCAAAGGAATCTCTTAATAACTCCTTGGTGGTCTCACAAAATCTGAGAAAAGTTTGCGCAAAGTTCAATCATTTCGAGCCCCAGTCCCTATCAGGTCCTTGTAGGGGTTCAGCGGTATAAATATTAAGTCAGTCGTTGAACTATGCATATGTGTGTCTGCAGAGGAAAGATCCACAAGTTCTCAAACGGAAATAACACGAGTCTTCATCTTCATCATGAACATTATCATCACTACTGCATGTTCGTCATGCCCTGCTTTGTCTTTCTCCTCTTCTCTCTAGCTGGTCGTTCAAAACACAATATCATTATCATATCATCTATCCTAAACCAACAACAATGTCTATACATGGCAAAAAAATACAACATAGTCATATAAAGTACATTATTATAGTGGTAGTTGTGTCGTAGCAGCAAGTCAGTAGTGGAGTAGTGCAACATCATCATCACTATCACCCTCAAGTATACCAGAAAAGGCAATGGAGCAAATCTTTGGTGTTATAATACACTAGGTATGTCATCTGAGCTGGGTATCTGTATTTACGGCATCAAGACATAATCATGTAACCACATAGACTTCCAGTGTTATAGTGTTATTACTACCATTATCATCCTTCTCGTCGTCGTGCTTCTTTATCACCAGCAACAGCATCAGTTTTCACGCCCGTGGACACATGTAAGAACCAAGTGCGTACAAGATGTAAGCATGTTGAAAAAAATCTTTCTGAGCTTTCACATTCTTTTTTCTCCATCTTTTGGTGGGGGGTATAAAATCTGATATACATTTCTCTCATTTAAAATTACACAAAAAGAGAAACCACGTATATCTGAAATTCCTGCCTGTATTCTGTACAGAGATACATGTATTACAACATAACATAACACTCGGTGCACTTTTTGCTACTATTTCTCTAGCTTTTACTTGGTCTCATCGTATATAAACTTGATGCATATATTTACTCGTCTCCCACTTCTTCGTCGTGTGCAACAACAAGCCTCTGTGGAATTCTTACATGAGAGATCAGGAGGATGTTTTCTTAGATCGTAACGGACATTGTAAAAAGGGCTAGCTTATTCTACTACTTTTTGCCTCGTTTTTCACGTGAGCAAACTTCTATATCAGCCTTATTCTTTCCCCACTGTTGCTCCTTTTCTTTTTCTTTTTTATCTCACTCTCTTAACTATGTAGCCCTCACGCTTTTTTGTTTACCTCCTCTAAAGACTGCCGTTTCTTTTACGGGAATGCCGAGCTGTGGAAGAAGGGATGAACGCTGTTTGTGTGTATGTGTGAGAGAGAGAGAAAGTGAGTGAGTGCATATATACCTATGCATTATGTGTGTAGCAACTTTGTGGTTGGCGAAACACGCGGGATCTTGATGATTCACGAAAGATATATGAACGTCGCACACTTGAACGATGAATTTGAGAAGAATCTTGTTCCTGAGAAAAAGATGATGGGAGCAGTTTTTTATATAGTTTTGGTTTTGAAGAAACAGTGTGCTCTTCAAAAAAAACGAATCGTTCACAGGCAAAAACATACTTTGTGCACCTTTAGAACTTTGTCTGCTGTCTTAATTCTGTTTGAATAGCTGGCTCCGTCTGGCATGATTTTGCTTTTTCAGTGAAATACTCTGTTGTGCAAGCAATTATACCTCAGTCCAAAGAACAAAGAACACCACCTTCATCATCAAGTGCGTAAGTGATGATAGTTTAGTGGCGTTGATGGTTTTTGTGCACTGCCACCGCACCGCCACCATAAAAAAATGATGCTACTACCGTATATTTATAGAGAATACTGACTGTTACCGTGTGCCCAACTCGCGCATTGGAGTGTGTGGTTTCCACTTAATCGAATACACTCCGACTCATACGCTTATACTTTTCTTGGGATTTTCACCGCTCCATTTTTCATCCGTATGGATTCTCCGCCCCTAAAAGTAATTTCTCTTTCATTTTAAAGCGTGAGTGTGTGTATTATGCACGTTGCGTGCTTTTGACGTTGGGGGAAACCACTAAAGGATCATGTAAATGCAATTTATAACAGCATGTATAAGTAGTCAGATTTCAAATACAGTGCATAGAGATAAAAATTTACAAGCGTTTATATTTTCTATGTACACACTACATCCATGCATAGATGAATAATACACTGCGGGTTTGATGAGTTACTTTTCTGTTCATATGAATGACTGTGCATAAGTAAAAAAACGTGAGTACGGTTTTTAACTTTTTCCTCTACATCCTTCCACTTCTTCCTTTTTCAGCATGACGCTCGGTTGCTGCTGTGCTGTGTTTCTTTCCTCTTCTTGATCTGTTATCCTCATCGAACATTCACTTCACTCTCAAGTCACTCAGCCAGTCATTCATTGAACCAGTCTTATCGGGGCGTACAACCAAATATGTATAAGCTAAAGTCTGCGGCTCAAACTTGGATGGACGCAGCAGCAAAGACGGGAGAAAGGGAATGAGTTACATATATCCAAGTAGTAGGTAAAAAAAAGAATGCTGAAGGGAAGTGAAGGCACTCAAGCAGCTAAGGATAAAGACACAAAACGAGAAAAGTACCTCAAACCGGCAAGTCAAGTAGGAAAAAAGCACAGACAACAGATAGTACAATCGGCATGTAAAAAGAATAAGAGTACACATGTTATGCAGAGCACATATCTCTTCACCATACTACATGGTAGACCTTTTAGTTTCACTTGACTGACTTCTAGACAACTACCGCGAGGTACACACTCAATGTACTATATATGCGTGTGTGTGTGTGTGCTTTCCCGTCATATTATATACTTTGTCCGTACATCGAGGAATTAGAAAGCCTGAAAATGGTGCTCCCTTGAATTCGCGTATGAAATGCATGTACTCAACGGAGAACAGTTTAGTTGCACTGGAATCAGCAACAGCATCAGCATCAAAAGCAGGATAACGTACATGAAATCAGGTACAGACTACATAATCAACTATAAATCCTTCCATTGGAATTTCCAAACTCGCTGTTGCTTGCGTGTGGTACGTACTATGTGTATACGATGCCATGTCACCTTTTCTATTCTTCTTTTTCACTTGATATAATAACATTATTACGCTGGCAAGAACATTTGCCAGGGATATTTGTCTCTTCTGCTGCTACCAAACGAAAATATTGTCGAATTGAAGGGAAAGAGGGTGAAAAGAACGGACACGTGTAGTATATTCAATCTTTTGAAATTATGTGTGTGTGTGAGCAAGCATTTTGTAAGCATCACTTTGAGTAAATATGGCATATTACAAAAGGTAAATAAAATACAACAAATATACTCATCATCCTCACAAATGCGTTCGACCGTGAATGAAAGAAGGATGATTTTGTGAAAACAAGGCAACAGAATTGTATTTATGTTTTTTTTCTTTTCTTGCTGCTGTTATTGTTGGCGGAAAGAGAAAACGTATGAAAATGGCACACATAACCGTCCTATGACACACAAAATACACCTTCCATCATTGTAGTACGTATGTCCCATTTGATCATGTAAAGAAAATGCTTTCCTTTTTTATTTCCAATAAATTGTGCGTCATGGTGTATGCATACAAATAAGGGTGGTAGTGGTGGTGGTGGTGTGTGTGTATGTGTAATATTGAGAGTGTGATAAATAATGTCTGCTGCTCATACACTTCACAATTTATAGAAGTCTCGTTTTCAATGCCTATCCTGAGGGGAGAATGACTAAGAGCTATAATAATTTACAACCGATTGTGTGCATTTGTGCCGATTGACTCCGTATATATTTTCAAATCTTACAAATCCGTTTCAAATGGGGTGAACAAAATGGAATGCAATAAAAATCAGTCGTTTTCAGTCAGAGTTTTCTCTGAAACCAATTTTCCTGACTGAATGAGTTTAGATTAGAAACGGAAGTGAAAGAAAAAAAAGTTGTGAGATGGTTGTTGAGATTGAAATTGGATTAAACCCCAATTTAATAAATGTCCTCGGCACAACTTGAATAAAAGCAGGGAATACTGAATGCACACACTTACACACACACACATGCTATAGGCACGCCTGTTTAAGCTCAATCTACAGCAAAATGACGACGACGATGACGACAACAACGCGAGCATGACGACGTGATTATAAAAGCATACAATGTAATGAAAAAATACTAGATTTAAATTCTAAAACGTTTTTGACTCTCTTCCCCGAGCTGCATACACTGCCTTGGTTTTATTAGTCCTGTAAAAAGGGTAGCTGTCGTTTGACAATGCCCATTGCTTCTCCAAAACGCACTTTTTCGATCCCAAATTTCCAGTAAGCAAGGTTTGTTTATGTGTCTCTTTAGTGTAGTCTCAAGTCCCTACTCATCATAATGCTGTTTTGCCAACACACTTTCCCCGTGCCCTGTTACGGTTGGTATGCAAAGAGTAACTACCCAAAGCAGTATAAAACCTGAGAGTCCATTAAAAACTTTCCTTCCGCCTGTACTTTTTACTTTTACTTTATCAGTACATACAGCTTTCTAACACCACCAATGCTACTGCCACCGCCGCCGCCGTCGTCGTCAGGAAGAAAATAATGAAGGCGGTGATAGAACGTGGAAATCGTGGAAGCGGCGCTCTGCTCCTGGTGGTAACAAGTCAACATCATGTGTGTCTGTGCCGTGCAACGAGGGATGTAGCACCATCATTATACCCATATTAGTATGTGCATATCTTCTTTACGTAGCTTGCGTGTGAGTACGTGGTCCATTTTACGTGGTGTGTGTGCTCCCGAGAAAAGTAATAATACTAAGACTTTCAATAAATGACTACAAAAAGTAGAGCTTACCCATTAGGTACATAAGATGAGCTGGTGAATTGACCATATCACATACTACTACTGCTGCTGTTGGTGTCTTCAACTTGAGCATGAATTATATATAGGTGCACACAGGGCAATGTTTTGAACAGGGAAAGGTGTCTTTTAATTACATGGGTCTAGTATTTTCTAGATAATACAAGGAGGAATAAAAAAAGGTAGCAGAACAACAAAGCTCACATTAACATAACATTAATAATCTTTTGCTTTGGTGGCGTGAAGACCAAGGATCCAGAAATAGATTTATATTGTGTGACGCCAGGCCCAGCTTTATTTCTACGCTACAAAGGAAGGACCATTTTAGGATGATTTAGAGAACGATAACAAACAATCATATATAAAATCTCTCTCTGCTGCTGCTTATTATTATTATATTCTCGTGTAATCTGAGAGAGTCGAACGAAACCCATACATTTTTTGCCGGGATGACGAATGGACCTGACGGAGAAAAAATACTCGTCATTGTATAACAAACCATCTGCTAAACATGATTTCTTTCTCATTTCTGCTACAAAAGAACTTTGTACGAGTGTGTAGTTTAGTTATCCCCCGAGAACTGGAATTCTACTTGAGATATTGCGATGATTACTATAGCACACAGTTAGAGAGAGAGAGAGAGAGAAGAGACTGTGTGTTCGAAGAGTTGCACGTATCCTCTGTACTCATGTTATCCACTCTAGACTTAAGTAGAGTTGTGAGTACCTACCTGAAGAGTGTGATATCAAGACCAAGGATCATTTGAACTCTGCTGCACTGTCATTGGATAAAGAGACGCGGTGTTTTGGTAATGTTCCTATTTCGGTATCATCGTCGTTGTAGACAAACACGTACACAATGTACATAAGAAAGGGCCGCAGCCACCATCAACATATTCACCATTTATTGGAAGCTCATTTCCATTACAAAGATGAAAAATGTGCTGCGAGTCGAGACATTGTATTAACTGACTTGCCACCTCATTCTGGCTGGCTCTCGCTTTTCTATTTTTTAACCATACGCCTATCTTCGCTTTCTCCATATCTGGTCGCTTTTACGTGTTTTTCGCTAATATCAATGCCTCCCTCAGTGTTACCTTTTTGGTACCTCCATCACATCTAAAAATATACTGACAACAACATAATATATGGTGTTGTTGCTAGAGCTGGACCTAAACCTCCAGTTATAAAAAGGACCGGTACCCCTGTAAGAAAAAAGGGAATGGATGATAAAGCAAGTATAACGTAACGTCTGCCTGCATGCAACCATGTACACACACGCTACATTTATAGACTATTTAGTGGCAGTGATGGTGGTAGGAGTGAGTGATATCGTTAGAGATACGATAGTACGTTTAGTTGTTGTTGCAGTAAAGAATGTACAAGCACTAGTTTTTTCTTTCATTGTAATGATAGTTGATAGGAGAGCAATACAATGCGCTCCTTCTCATTTTCCACTCTCTAACTAGAACTACTCCTGCCGATATGATAGTGGTTGTTGGAAAAGGGAAAACGAAACTATACTGCATTTTGACTCTCTCATAGTCTACTCGACTGTGTGCGAATATTTATATTGACAGAAAAACATACTAGACATTTATACACTATACACACACTACATATTAAATTATAATAGTCTCTAGCGTTTTTTCTGTAAATATCTCGAGGGCTAAGACAAAAGTAGAGGAAGAAGAGGGCTGCCACGATTACATTACTATTGCTTCTGCACCTACTCATAAAGAAGGAGCAGAGACGAGAAAAAGAGTAGAAATGTGTAGGAGTTATATAGAATGTCTTGTTGGTATGTTATGTGTGATGTAGTGCTGTATCCACAACCATCGATACTGGTGGTGGTGGTGGTAACTATTACTATTTACACGTTGAATGGTACACTTGTGTCTGTACACAACCCCGACCACAAGCTTCATTCCATATTCCATTATCAAAGCAGGTTCATCCCTATGTAAAAGCGATATTATGACCAGAAGAAAACAGAACGAGGTAGAAAGTTGTGCAAAGGAATTTCCAGCATGCAGAGCGAGAGAGAGAGAGAGAGCCCCTTGACAATTTTTGCTGAATTTGAAAATCTTTCGTATGCTCGATATAGACATCTTGAACCTGCTCTTGCTGCTGTTGTACAACTTTTCTTTTTAGTACGATGACGACGACAGAGCAGGGTACTTTGGAATTCCTGCAACTACTAGCTGTTTCAGTTCATTAACGAGTACATTCATTCATTAGATAAATAAAGGAAAAGTTCAAACGAGGGAGAATGTGTGACTTGCCTTCACTGCGTCTCAGGATGCGTTTCATGATGATGATTATTATTATCATAATAATAAGGATGTTGATGTTGATGTGAATACGAGGTACTTACACCGAATGTACGTGCACTACCTTCATTTTCTTTTCAGGAAATTCGCTGATTTCAGTAATGTAACCCAGTAGCAAAAGTATTGGAAAAACCTGGTGTTTGCAATTGCAACATTGAATAGCCTTTTCTTGTTGTGTTCGCTTTGTCATTCGTTTTTTATTCCTGAGCTGTTTTCTTTTTAGGTTTTTCTTAGCAAAGCATATCACTTGTGTTTCGAGCGGAATTGAGCTACTACTTCATATTTTAACAACTAAATGGGCACGTCCGGAATCCAGATTAGTAATAGCGTGGCAAACTTCCTGGGTAGCAAAGACGGAGTGGCAAGGAAAAGGAGTGACAGAGACGCCTATCCCATACAACAAAATTGAGCAACTTTTGTTACGTTATCATCACTATCTCAGCAGTAGCTCTTGCATACATTTTTGTCCTTCTCAACCAGCTAGTAGTATTGTCTAATATGCAATGTGTTTACACAAAACATACACCACGAAGTGGCAAATCTATATATCCAAGAAACTATGTGTATGTTTGTGTGTGTGTGCGTGTGTTTGTTTAAGGTTACAAAGCAATATGGTTGTGTGTGCCACTTTTACCTTTTTCCAGACCTTCTATATACATCTCTTTAATGCATATTTGTAATGTTCACAGGCACTATGGGAAAGCATCGTTGTTGTTGTGTATCTGAGGATCTCTCTCTCTCTGTATACATATATATACGACGTGTTGTTTTTTTACTCTTCCGCTTTCTCTCATTGTTCTAGAATATCTTTTCGTCTGTTTTGTAAGTAATTTTGGGTCGTTGCTTCCTCAACTTCATTTTCTCGTTCGTTTTTACCAGTCGTCTCTCTGTTGCCTTTCTTTTTTGTCGGTTCCCACTCTCTTGTTGGTGGTACATATGCATGAGATAACTTGACTCATTTGTGCATATTATCTTATAAAATGTAGGCAAAATTTGTGCTCCAAAGAATAGAGTAGAAAAGTCATTAGCGCTCCAGTAAAGTTGAAACAAAAGACTCATTTTATATATTATGAATGAGAGGTGGGCTTGTCTTTTCGGTTTTCACAGAGCCCAAGCTTCTTTACGTGGTAAGTAGGCGCAGGCAGGCACACAACTGCATGCAGTATGTATATACACAAAGGGAATGATGAGGGAGCATGGGACATGGCCTGAATTTGATGAGACGGAAACACCAAACAGCACACTGCTCTACGAAAACGAACTGGAATGGTAGTGTATCAAAAAAGTAAGTGTCGCGTCTCTCCAAACAGCGTCCATATTCTATACGTATGAATGCGTGAGTATATGAGTATCAACATAAATGAATGTACACATGAACAGAAAGCACGATGTATTCACAGGGCACTCGAAACACAACCCATGACATCAGCATTACATTGCTTCACTCAGCAGATATACCTGAAAATTGAGCATCATCATTGCGATGGTAACAAACAGTACGACGGCATTCGATGGTGGCAAAAAGGATAAAAAAAACGTACGAGTAGTTCCCTCTTGACAGCACTGTATGAGATTTGTAAAAATTTCCATCCAGGATCAATTGCCGGATGTCGTGAAAAGAATGAGCAAAAGTGGGGACAGCTGGGATCGTTGGAGAGTCCTCGTTCAAGCAATCTTTCGACATGAATAATATGCTTGCATATGGCAACACGCGCATTCATATACCATTACCACAGGATAGAGAAAAATGAATAAGAAAAAGAACAAACCCTTCATGATGAAGTGACGCTTTTACTCTGTTGTTTGTAAGCACCTACTGTGTACGTGAACCTTGCAACTTCTTACATTAAAGTCATTACGAAATAAAGGAAAGTGATGCCAAAGGTGTATCGACGGAAACCAGAGAGAACGAAACTCACGTACACAAAAACGCCATGGGCTTTAGATATGTCTAGATTGTGCAAAAAATGTTTTTTCACTATTATTGAGAGAACTAACAGAAATCGTGTTTGAGCGGCCAAGCTTCTTCGTTTTCCGTATAAATGCTGTATTGTTGTATGCATTTCATGCCCTTACCACTTATCATTGTAGAGAGAACTTTTCTCTATCCGTCTGCAGAAAAATTATCTTGCAAATTGCCATCCGTCTACCAGAGTCTGTAGGAGGGAACATGAAAAAAACATAAGCAGACAACAATGATCTTAATCGTATTGTTCAACTTTGTGCAGACCAAGTTTGTGATGATAAAATATACAATCATGGTTCTTTGTTTTCTTCGGGCTATTGTGTTTTACGCATACTTGCCTTCTTTTCACATAGTTTGTTTGTAGCCATAAACCGAACGGAAGCGAAATTTTCCTTTGTGTTGAAAAAAAATCCCGATACATCTACAAAGTGAAATAAAGCACGGTTCAAAACTAATTTTGAGATTTTTTCAATCGCTGTAAGCATGCAACATTTTATTTATTAGATTTGAGAAAGGTTTTGACGTTAGAGCAAGAACAAACACAGACCCCTTCACTGTTTGTTTGCTCGTTTACCAACTGTATACGTTGATTGAACTGGCATGGCAGCGGTAGGAAAGTTTGTAGGTCAAATTATTAATCAAAAAATTATATCACAGGATATAAAGCAGCTTTTAAAAAGATTCCATTTCAGCAGTTTCCAAATCTAAGAATTCCAGCTGTCTTTCAGATTTCAAGCAGCCATGTTATATATTAGGTATACAAAAATGGCATACATGCGTTTGATAGTTCACTACTGATTTTCCCCTAATGATGTTAATGTTTATATGTATATATGTAGTAATGTAGATAATATCATTACTATACGTATTTGTTTGTGTCGCGGGTCGTAGACCGGTTCAAGTCAAGTAGGTACTTCATTAGCACTTTATAATTTAGTCATATCATCATCTTCTTTGCAGTTCCTTTGCAGAGCAATTCAGAAAGTCTCCAGACAGTTGAAATGTTTGGTGATAAATGATACAAGTCAAGAGTATATACTTCTCTACTTCTTAGTCGGTGGATGATTACGACGGTTTTGTTCTTTATTTGAAAAGCCTTCCACAAAAGATCCCATTAGTCACATATCCTCAATGAAAATGTACCTATAGAGGCATTCTTCTCTGGAAGCACTTCCTCACACTCTTTAACCGTTAATGTTAATTTACAATGCCGCCGTGTCTAACTGAAGTACCCAGTTCCAAAAATATTTCATTCGGTGTTCTATGTGTGCTTGTGCTTACAGACAGTCTACCGTGGAGGGAAGCATATAAATCCGTAATGCCTTAAGTTTTTGTGCTCTGTATTTGATCGCGTTCCGTTGTTTTATCGTCATACAACGTAAACAATTGGTTGCAAAAGGATCAGTGCGGCCGCTCTCGATAAATCTCTCCCAGAGTATGCTCTCACACAACCAGGGAAAATACACTATGCAAATATTGAAACGGGATATAGTACAATCTTGACTGTCAATACTAAAAATTGTGTACCCTTCAAACTATCTTGATGTCTATTGAAAGTACTTTACATATTCTCCTTCTTTTCTATCGGTGGTGGTGGTGGTGCACGCTACAAACACCTCCTTTTCCCTACTTGTTTATTATCTACAAGTAAACAAAATACACAAAAAAGTAAATAAACAGGGAAAGCAAAGCTTTGAAAACTAAACTTGGAAGCAGCTTTCACAACAACTATCTCAAAAAAGTACACAGTAAATATACAGACCTTTCCATTTCCTTTTAAGCCAGTAAAGAAAAACCTCTCTCCATTATTTGAAACGGGATTCGAAGGCTAACACCGTGCTTACCCACAGACAATACAAGTGACAAAACTGACAAAAGCCGTTAAGCTCTGTGCATTTTTTTTCTTTCCTTTTTTTGCTCAATCTCATTTTGGCATTACTTGGAGTTTCCTTTTCCGTCAACCCTTTACATACGTACACGGACGTAGATGGGGGCAGGCATCAGAGAGCAGACAACCACCATAGGGAACGAAAGGAGATCTCAAAAGTCAAATAATATGGAAATCCAATCTATATGAATGAATAGAGTGCCATGTGTACACACACAAACAAAAATTTATTACTTTGTATGTCCGTGTTGTATTCAAAGGCAAAATGTTTTGTTGTTGTTGGGAAAAGTGGAAGGAAGTGATGGCTATTTACACAAATACTCTTTCATCATTTCTCTTTGCTAACTGGGTTAACACATCGTATAATATGTAACCGTGTACAGATAAATAGACGACGACTCCTGCCGCTATTAGCTTTCGTCATTATTATTATTATATCAGTATTACACTACTTGCCTATTTGTATAGAGACGTAAGAAAATCTGCCCGTGTGCTTCAATCTTTAAACTTGATGTTATTGCCACCGTTTTCACTCAAATTATTGTTCTTGATACCGCCGAGAAACGAATTTATTTTTAGGCATGCTAAAACTTGCGTATAATTTAAGGAAACGAGCGCGGCCTTTTCCAACACAAAGCTGGTGTGTCAACAAAGTAGGTGGTAGTGGTAGGTGTAACTTGCTAGTCTTTTGTGTGCCACTAAACCATATCATTATTACTAATGTTTAGTTTGCATCCATAGATTGTAAATAATATGGCTTTGTAGTAGTCACAGAATGCTACAGTTTTGTAGATTGGAATTACGCTGTTTGATGCTTACGAACTCTGAACAGAAACCAATGTTGAATGTTGCGAGTTGCAACAAGGCTGCTACAACTTGTTGGCTATCTGTCCGTCTGTCTGTGTAAAAGATAAGTAGTTATAGTTGTAAATACATACGTTGAGGCACATACCCAACTTAACTTCAAACAATGTTTTTTATCGTTGATATCGAGTATATATTATAATTATATTTTTTTGCTCTGTTCATTTCACAATAATTACAAAGTAACCGAAGGTCAAACTTTGCTGTGATTGCTGCACATGCATCATGCAATCATGGTATTATGGATACCATATAACATTGAATTGTGTCTGCTAGCTTTTACGATTAAATCGTGTTCTTTGTTTATACAATATGTACATACATACAGACATTTTATGAAATCACGTAAATAACCTAATTTATTCGGCGTTTCTTGGGAAAACGTAATATTCCCGCAATTCTCGTAAACACGTTGTTCGCTGATACTGGCAATAGTTTTTGTTGCAGATATATAATAAATGATTATATAAACTGGTTGTTACGTCTCCCATATAACATTCATAGTTCTCTATATTCAGTTCAGTTATTCAATTTAAAACGGTTCTTTTACGAGAAAAGTCTGTTTTTCTCTCCCCGCGAGTGTGTGTGTGTGTGTTGCTATTTAACTTTTGTTCTGTTAGTTCCGCACTCTCTAATTCGCATTAACAATACAAGGACCAAGCCAAGCATTTATTGCTATATACGACTCAAACTCGACAAATTCAGAAAAAACGCTACCTCTTTCTCTTTCCCATCCATGCAAAAAACTACTTCTCTCTAGCAGCCTTGAGATATTGAACTTAAACTTTAGACAAATGTGTGTACACACTTACTTGTTAGTTAGTTTTGTGTGTATATGTGTAGGTAAGTACGCCTGGCTTCCTCGAGTGCTCTATAGGGTATATATACACAAAATATATGTTAAAATAGACTTTTTTTTACGAACAAAGCAGAATGCCGTAAAAAGGGAAAGGAACCGAACAATATTCCAACGAAATGCTAGCTGAAAGAGAACTCCTTACATGACAGCACCTCACTTTTCCTTTTTACTCATGATGGGTACCCGTAGTCAATGCGTGCATGTGTTTTCCCCTCTACCAAAAATAATATTTTATGAGAATTTTATGTTAGTAAGCAGGACTTTATATTATAAAGGATACTCTTGTAAGTCGTACATGTACATACATACATACATATTATGTTTGTAGTAGCTATATATCCTGACCTCATCATGAAATGGTCCGTCATTCTTTTACTTACTTTCTTTTACTTGCACATGCCTTTAGCTTTGATTATGCTTTTCTTTCCCAAAAGAAGCCATGGTAATGGAATAGCCCGTTTCTTGTGTGTATGATTTAATACACCGTCGTATCGTTGTCATCATCACAGGAAAGAGTTTCGCTGTTAACTGAGTTTAAGGACTGATCAAAAATTCTGACGGGCTCATTTTCATTTATCTATGCTACTTGAAGATGGTGCTTAGTGGTGGTAAGCAACAGAGTACCACACCACGAGTACCAAAGGGAAACAATGAAGAGTCAGATCGCTCCTTTTTTCAGAGAGCGAGTAAAACCTGGATGGAAGATCATATACCCGCAACTTATTTATAAAGACTAGCTTTGTCTCCATCAACTTGAGCGAACTTCCTTATTTCCCCTGTATCCTTGTCCTGTACCCATAGCTCATATCTACTATCATGATGATGGTGTGTGTGTGTGTGTGTGTGTAGTGTGTGTAGGTGGAGAAGAAAACTCTGATACAAGACGGTAATATATTATCTACATACTACATACATACATAACTGTACATTCATATGGACGTACGCAGTTGTGTGGTAGTTGCTAAAGCATACTGTCTATGGAAGGAAAAAGAATCGAAAGCAATTGGACTATTAGATTACTGCGGAAAGTTTTCCTTTTATTTGCTTTCGCAAAAACTTTTCCAATTTATGAGATGTGTACTTTGTCTATACTATTATTATTATGTACATAGAATATTAGTTGGTTTCTGCTAGAGAAGAATGAGAGTGCTCATTTCGACGTATATATGTGTATGTGT